>JAVTVY010001693.1:0-33442 GCA_036873755.1 Hanleya hanleyi | reverse complement strand
AATCGGACCATGCAGCGTATTTGTAGTTTAGGGACTAATTTTTCTCCGCGGAAGCTTTTTCCCGCGACCGCATCACCACCAGACCGCATCACCGCGGATGAATACGAGGTTAAAGTTTGCCGGAACTATAGTGATCCAGAGCAGGGAGCTCTCTTGTGTTGGAGGTAGTTTTCCTCCCAACGATCACATGATCGTCACGTGATCAAGTTCCTCCTCAAATCCTCCCCGGGGGGAACAAAAAAGTAGGTCAATATGCGCTGTAATGCTTGCTTTGTAAACTACGGCCAGACTGCGCATGCGCAAAATGATGAAAACGGACGATACATTAGTCCAGTCGGAACTCACTCACTCTACTCACTCACGTACTCACTCACTCATTCACTCACTCAGTCACCGTCGTTAGTGCGTCCATGCGTTAAGACGGGTATTGGGGACGCCTCACTCACTCACTCACTCACTCACTCACTCACTCACACACTCGCGCGCATACACTCATTGGGCATTGCGCCGCAAGGTCAATAGGGTTCGAAATCCGCTTTTATACTACTAATCTTTTTTCACTGCCCCAAAATGGCCACTTTCGCTACTACTCGTACTGTTGACGTAATAAATGACGTCATAGATGATGCGAACATCCCTCAAATCGGAATGTACACCCCGAGAGCTACAACTTGATACCTCCCGCGACACATTCGGACCAAGGATGGTCCCTCTCTACCCCAAAGATACATCCACATAGCCCCCGAAATGACCACTTTACTTACTACAACCAACTGCGCATGCGCAGATTGACGCGACTTGCATTCAAAAACACACCATTCTGACTCTACCCCACACAAGCTTCACTTTGACACCTTCCACGACCCAGTCGAACCCATAGCGGTCCATCTCTATCCCAAACATACACCCACATAGCCCCCAAAATGCCTGCTTTCTATACTACGGCCAGACTGCGCATGCGCAGACCATTGGACACGGACGAACCATTAGCCCAGTGGGATGCTCCTCCACGAGAGCTTCACATTGATACCTCACTCGACCCCATCGGACCATTAGTGGCCCACCTAGATCCCAAAACGTCCACCCCGTATGGGCCTATACCCCCATAGCCATGTAGTATAGGCCTATGGGCCTACCCAGGCCTCGGTGACTTTTTCCAAAAATTTCACCGTTTCGCTCCGGGACCCTTCCCATCGTGTTCTAAATGACGAGACGTGAAAAACAAATCCAAACAGCCCATATCACAATGAACGTGTGTGAATTTCCCAGGTTGGACCTATACTCCCCATATAGCCAGCCTATAGGCTTATATACAGACCTCGGTGACTTTTTCCAAAAATTTCACCGTTTCGCTCCGGGACCCTTCCCATCGTGTTCTAAATGATGAGACGTAAAAAACAACAAATCCAAACAGCCCATATCACAATGAACGTGTGTGAATTTCCCAGGTTGGACCTATACTCCCCATATAGCCAGCCTATAGGCCTATATACAGACCTCGGTGACTTTTTCCAAAAATTTCACCGTTTCGTGCCGGGATGAATATGAGGTTAAAGTTTGCCGGAACTATATTGATCCAGAGCAGGGAGCTCTCTTGTGTTGGAGGTAGTTTTCCTCCCAACGATCACATGATCGTCATGTGATCAAGTTCCTCCTCAAATCCTCCCCGGGGGAACAAAAAAGTAGGTCAATATGCGCTGTAATGCCTGCTTTGTAAACTACGGCCAGACTGCGCATGCGCAAAATGATGAAAACGGACGATACATTAGTCCAGTCGGAACTCACTCACTCTACTCACTCACGTACTCACTCACTCATTCACTCACTCAGTCACCGTCGTTAGTGCGTCCATGCGTTAAGACGGGTATTGGGGACGCCTCACTCATTCACTCACTCACTCACTCACTCACTCTCACACTCGCGCGCATACACTCATTGCGCATTGCGCCGCAAGGTCAATAGGGTTCGAAATCCGCTTTTATACTACTAATCCTTTTTTCACTGCCCCAAAATGGCCACTTTCGCTACTACTCGCACTGTTGACGTAATAAATGACGTCACAGATGATGCGAACATCCCTCAAATCGGAATGTACACCCCGAGAGCTACAACTTGATACCTCCCGCGACACATTCGGACCAAGGATGGTCCCTCTCTACCCCAAAGATACATCCACATAGCCCCCGAAATGACCACTTTACTTACTACAACCAACCGCGCATGCGCAGATTGACGCGACTTGCATTCAAAAACACACCATTTGACTCTACCCCACACAAGCTTCACTTTGACACCTTCCACGACCCAGTCGAACCCATAGCGGTCCACCTCTATCCCAAACATACACCCACATAGCCCCCAAAATGCCTGCTTTCTATACTACGGCCAGACTGCGCATGCGCAGACCATTGGACACGGACGAACCATTAGCCCAGTGGGATGCTCCTCCACGAGAGCTTCACATTGATACCTCACTCGACCCCATCGGACCATTAGTGGCCCACCTAGATCCCAAAACGTCCACCCCGTATGGGCCTATACCCCCATAGCCATGTAGTATAGGCCTATGGGCCTACCCAGGCCTCGGTGACTTTTTCCAAAAATTTCACCGTTTCGCTCCGGGACCCTTCCCATCGTGTTCTAAATGACGAGACGTGAAAAACAAATCCAAACAGCCCATATCACAATGAACGTGTGTGAATTTCCCAGGTTGGACCTATACTCCCCATATAGCCAGCCTATAGGCTTATATACAGACCTCGGTGACTTTTTCCAAAAATTTCACCGTTTCGCTCCGCGACCCTTCCCATCGTGTTCTAAATGATGAAACGTAAAAAAAACAAATCCAAACAGCCCATATCACAATGAACGTGTGTGAATCTCCCAGGTTGGATCTATACTCCCCATATAGCCAGCCTATAGGCCTATATACAGACCTCGGTGATTTTTTCCAAAAATTTCACCGTTTCGTGCCGGGACACTTCCTATCATGTTTGTCCTGACGAGACTAAGAAAACAAATCCAACCAATCATACCGTAAATGTCTAGAAGTAGGTTTCCCAGTGGGATAAACATTGGACCTATACCCCTAGTATGGGACTATATGGGTCTCCCTGAACTTTTTCCAAAAATTTCAACGATTCGCTCCGCGACACTTCCTATCATGTTTGTCTTGACGAGACTAATTAAACGAGACGCCACATCCTATACCGTAAATGTCGAGAAGTAGGTTTCCCAGGATGGTCCTATACCCCCCATACCCCATATAGGCATTTTCCCGTAATTTAGGATAAAGTCCGTGTTCCGTATTTTTTCAGGAAAATTTTTACATACACCCACCCTGGAACTAGGGGGATATAACTCTATTGATAGGCAAGCCCCGTTAAGCCCGTGGACCAATATTAGCCCTTTTGGATAGGGTTGGTAGGTGTTTTCCCCTATTTTAGGAGTAAAGTCCGTGTTCCGCTTTTTTTCTGGAGAAAGTTTTACATGCACCCACCCTTGACTGGATGCCCCTTCACATAGGCTTCACATTGATACCCCATACAACTCCATTGGCCCATTAGGGGCTCCCCTAGATCCCAAAACGTCTATTTCCATACCCTTTTCCCACAATTCCCTGTCTGCGCATGCGTAGAATGGTGACAACGCTCGAGCCACTAGTCCAGTCAGATGCCCCCTCACATAGGCTTCACATTGATACATGATACGACTCCATCGGCCCTTTAGGGGCTCCCCTAGATCCCAAAACGTCTAATTCCATACCCTTTTCCCACAATTCCCTGTCTGCGCATGCGCAGAATGGTGACAACGCCCGAGCCGCTAGTCCAGTCAGATGCCCCTTCACGAATGCTTCACTTTGATACTCACTCGACCCAATCGGAGCATGCAGCGTATTTGTAGTTTAGGGACTAATTTTTCTCCGCGGAAGCTTTTTCCCGCGACCGCATCACCGCCAGACCGCATCACCGCGGAGGAATACGAGGTTAAAGTTTGCCGGAACTATAGTGATCCAGAGCAGGGAGCTCTCTTGTGTTGGAGGTAGTTTTCCTCTCAACGATCACATGATCGTCACGTGATCAAGTTTATCCTCAAATCCTCCCCGGGGGAACAAAAAAGTAGATCAATATCGCTGTAATCACGGCTATATACTACTAGCCCTTTTGGCTAAGGTTGATAGGTGTTTTCCCCTATTTTAGGAGTAAAGTCCGTGTTCCGCTTTTTTTCTGGAGAAAGTTTTACATGCACCCACCATGACTGGATGCCCCTTCACATAGGCTTCACATTGATATCTGATAAATCTCCATCGGCCCATTAGGGGCTCCCCTAGATCCCAAAACGTCTATTTCCATACCCGTTTCCCAGAATTCTCTGTCTACGCATGCGCAGAATGGTGACAACGCCCGAGCCGCTAGTCCAGTCAGATGCCCCTTCACGAATGCTTCACTTTGATACCTCACTCGACCCAATCGGACCATGCAGCGTATTTGAAGTCTGGGGACTACTTTTTCTCCGCGGACGCTTTTCCCACGACCGCATCACCGCCAGACCGCATCACCGCGGAAGAATACATGCCCATGACCGCCACGTGACCGCCACGTGACCGCCATCTGCCGCCACAGAGGTCCAAGGCGTGCATGAGCGCTTGCTATACTTTAACCTGGAAACAGCGCCCCATACCGCCTCCACGAGTTACCTCCCCCGGCAAAATACGGCCTTAGATGCCGTCTACATACTACTTCTGACGCCATTCAACTGTTCAATATGAAAGTTTGTGCATCATTGATACCTCAAGAGACTTTCAATAAATTACCAAGCCTGCTTTTCTGATTTCTACCTCGACTCCCTCCCCCCTGAAATCAACCTAATTAACCAACTAACAACGGTAACGAGCCCCTGTGGTGTGGCCGTGCTATTTTTAGGAGTTCGGATCACATTCGGAACCTCTTCGATTCTCCGAATTTGAGTAAATTGGAAGCCAGGCGATGTATAATTCATCCCCTTTGGGAACAGATGTACGTATCTGTGTTTGTGTGGCTTCAAGGACGCCCACGTTTCACTCCCTGGCTGACACCGAAGACATTCATATTTAAAGTATTCTCCGTATTAACTCGCCCCGGCAACCGGTGAAGTACTATGTACCTCGCACTCGCGACCGCTCGGCTTATTCCGTCAAAGTCATAATGTCTCGCACATTAATGGTGTATAGGGTTGTAAACCGTGACCCGCCGCACGTGAGGCACACCACATGATATAGGATGTATTTTCGCTCCAATAGTCCTCGTAGTACACTTCCTTATGAGAAGATCGAATATAATTTAAACGAATTGACTATTCCCTTGAGTCTAGCATCGAAGAATCACGTCCAATTTGCTACTACTACTAATTTGAATTTGGATGGCGTGTTCAAACCTAATAAGATTAGGTTTATGTACGCCAAAACTTAGCTTTGAGTTTGCTCTTTACAAAAACAAATGGACTAAATAAATGAATCTAGGTGAAAATGAATTACTCATGCAGACATCGTGCTATAGATGTAATACATGGAATATGTTACGGAGGGTTAGTAGTATACATTGCGTAAATCCACGCCCGTTTTACCCGGATGTAAAAATGACGTCACTTCCGGTAGCGCCATCTATACACTTTGGACGCAAGGAAGACAACTCTGGCTGGTACATGGGGCGTGACCTCTGGACATGTCCAGACTTGTCATCGGCAATGGCGGCAATGGCGACTAATGGCGACGTAATGGCGGATCAATGGCGGCGTAATGGCGGATCAATGGCGGCAATGGCGGCAGGTACCGAGAGGCATGTACTGACATGTTCTGGATTGCATCAGCATTGGCTGTGTGCCAAGTGTTGACCACTATAGTTCGGTTAACCTTTGACCTTTGTATTCTTCCGCGGTGATGCGGTCATGTCTGGGGGTGATGCGGTCGCCTCCGCGGAGAAAAAGTAGTCCCCAAAATTCAAATACGCTGCATGGTCCGATGGGGTCGAGTGAGGAATCAAAGTGAAGCTTATGTGAAGGGGCATCTGGTGGGCTGGGTGTGGGGTTGGAATAGCGTCATTCTGCGCATGCGCGGTAGACCAAGGGTATGGAAATAGACGTTTTGGGATCTAGGGGAGCCACTATTGGTCCGATAGGGTCGAGTGAGGTATCAAAGTGAGGCCTATGTGAGGGGGCATCCAATGGGCTGGGTGTGGGGTTGAACTAGCGTCGTTCTGTGCATGCGCGGCGGACCAAGGGTATGGAAATAAACGTTTTGGGATCTAGGGGAGCCACTCATGTGCCAAATGGGTCGAGTGAGATATCAATGTGAAGCCTATGTGAGGGGGCATCCGATGGGCTGGGTGTGGGGTTGAACTAGTGTCATTCTGCGCATGCGCGGCGGACCAAGGGTATGGAAATAGACGTTTTGGGATCTAGGGGGCCACTCATGAGCCGATGGAGTTGAGTGAGGTATCAATGTGAAGCCTATGTGAGGAGGCATCCGATGGGCTGGGTATGGGGTCGGACTAGGGTCATTCTGCGCATACGCGGCGGACCAAGGTTATGGAAATAGACGTTTTGGGATCTAGGGGAGGCACTATTGGTCCGATGGAGTCGAGTGAGGTATCAAAGTGAAGCATTCGTGAAGGGGCATCCAATCATGGATGGGTGCATGTAAAATGAGGGGTATGACGTCACTTCCGGTGTGGGTGAATGGGATGTGACTTGTGGATGGGGGGGTTTTCCCCGGCCCGCCCCAGCCGCAGCGCGCGCGCGCGGAAAGAGCCAATGAGCGATCGATAAAAGAACCAATGGACGGTTACTAGAATGCTTTCGCCTACGTCTGCGCCTCCATCCGGGTACTGGGATGCTTTCGCCTACGTCCGCGCCTACATCCGGGTACTTCTATGTAGGTGTACAAAAGTGAGAATATTTAGGGCATTGCTGCATTCATTGGCCTATTTGTCCTCATTTTGTGCTTAAGCTTTGACTAGTGAAATCTCATGTTAAATGAAATCCTATACAAAATAACGTTACACTACCGAACAATCACGGGCTTTCACGAAGAGCCGTCACAGGACGTAGTAGAAAAAAGCGCATTTCTAACCTTATTGACCTTCTGGCGCAACCGAGTATAACAAGTGCCCATGACTCACACGGTGTATAAAACCCTACCCAACAGGTACACTATAAAGCCACCTCTCTAACCGTTCGCTTTTCATTCCCCATCATGGCAGCGAGCGGAACAGAGCTTGCGTTATTCCATCTGACGTCCGACGTCTACCTCATCGTCAATGACCATCACCTGGAGCTGGTCCAAGACGCACCGCAGAAGGTGAAGATTTTCTTATCGCTATCAGGCTGGACTCTATTGACACGATTGTTACAGGGAAAAGAGCCCGAAAGGGATTTCATGCACGTGGAAGTCGGTGTGCACATACGCACTGCTGGAGAGGATTCCCCTTTTCCCCGGTTGGAACAGAGTGGAGGTACCTATATCACACTCTGTCCACCCTTATAGATGACACTGAAAGATGTACTCCCCGAGGTGGATGACTTACTACACCCCGAGGTGAAAGAAGGGACTGTGGCTACCCGGAGGCTTACACCTGGCTGCACCCTATTGTTGTACCCCAAACGAGTGGATCTCATCGATAGCGGACTTAGGTGTTCGTGTACGACTGAATCCAAAGCGCACGTCTCTTTGTCACCGGAAGGATGGAATACCTTGAAACGGGTGTTGTTGGGTGACCTGCACGGTGATAGCATTCACCTGTGTGACGACGTCTACATTTTCTGCGGTCCCTTTTTTCGCTCGACTCCTCTGTCTGAACGACGGTGGTTTTACCCTAGACCCCGATCTATGGACGGCTTGTTGATAAGGTACTATCTCTATAGGAGCCACATAACCCATCAGAATAGTACGTATCACGGACTACACCCGACGTCTAGGCGCGCATGTGTGACATGGTCTATAACACAAGTTTTCCTGCGCGTTTATGCAGATAAAGTCGATATCATGGAGGAGGTGGGAGACATCTGTGATGCGGACCCTACACAACCGTGCCCGACCCACATTCGTCTGTCCCGGGAGGGCTGGACCCAATTCAAACGGGTGTTGTCTGGTGATCTGGATGGCGACCTCATCCACTTGTGCCACGATGTGTACATCCGACGCGGCCCTTTCTTTCCTCAATTGGCTCGGCTAGATGGGGGTACAGTGCATTTTACCCTTCACCCTGATCTATGGTCTGCATTGGAAGATGTCGTGGTAGATGTGGATCAAGTGCTTATCATGCGGTCATCAGACGAGTTGGACTGGTCATTTACCATGGACACTGTGGAAGCCAACGAAGAAAATCAGAAAGAAACTCCGGCCCAAGATATATCCATTATAAATAAACGATAGAGCCAGGGTCCATCATCATTTGTCACCATGAGGCGCTGGGAGAAGGTGTTGGATAACTTATACTACAGTCCCGAAAGCCCGGCGGCCTATAGTGCACTGTCGGTTCTCTATCGAGCGGCCAAACCCCAAGGGATACAACGTGCTCAAGTCCGAGATTGGTTAAGAAAACAAGATACCTATACCTTACATCGATCTGTCCGTCGCCATTTTCTACGGAACCGGGTCATCGTGGGAGGAATAGATGCCAAGTGACAAGCGGATTTGGTCGGTATGAGCGCCTTTGCCAAACACAACGATGGGAATCGGTATATCTTGACGTGCATCGATATCCTATCGAAGTATGCGTGGGTGGTACCCATCCGGACGAAAACGGGGGCGAATCTCATGGCGGCGTTCAAAGACATCTTCAAGACCGGGCGCAAACCTTTGTATTTGCAAACCGACGAAGGCACGGAATTCCTCAACAGACCGTTCCAACAGTTTCTGAAAGCCCAGAAGGTGTTTTTCTTCCATACGTACAACGAGACCAAGGCTTCCGTGGTGGAAAGGTTCAACAGGGCATTCAAAGGCCGCATGTATAAATATTTCACCTATAAGAATACAAGGCGGTACATCGATGTTCTCCCGAAACTTGTGAGGGGTTACAATCGAGCCTATCATCGGAGTATAGAAAGAGCCCCCATTACCGTGACCCAACGCAATGAAGCCCAAGTCCGGCGTGTCTTGTACCCCAGGCAATCGCAGCGAACGCCGAAGGCGGTGTACAAGGTCGGGACCCTGTACGGATCAGTAAAGTCAAGGGCAAGTTCGAGAAAAGATACTTGCCCAACTGGAGCGATGAGCACTTCCTGATTAAACGGCGCTTACCCCGACAGCAGCGAGTCTATGAACTGGAAGATCTTCAAGGGGAACCGTTGCTAGGGACGTTTTACGAGACGGAATTACAGGCTGTCGTAAAAACACAGCAAGACTACTACACGGTGGAGCAGATTTTGAAAACGGAACGTCGACGTGGCAAACTGTTTCATTTCGTCAAATGGCAAGGCTGGCCCAGTTCCCTCAATTCCTGGGTCGCTGCCAACCAGGTGAAACGACTATAAAGCCAGACACCACTGCCGTCATCCTTCATTCCACGTTTGACCACGGTGCTATGGACAAACAGCAGCTGCCTCTGAACACAGCGTCTCCCAAAACGCGCAAAGCGCAAGTGGGCTTTGTGGTGATACTGCTAACCCTGCTGAGTGTGTTGTACGGAGGTGTGTTTTACGACGTAGCCTATGTCAGCACGCTACTTAACCAACTGAGAACACCAGCCATCAGTCAAACCGGTCTACAGATAGCACCAGTCAACCCCGTATCGAACCCAGTCATCACCACACCCCGTGTACAAGACACAACGAGCTCCACACCAAGCTCCGTACCTACACCAAGTACACCCACTACGTCTGAAAACCCACCGGATTTCATCCCTCACACTGAACAGACAACGACGACCGACGTTGTACCCACCACCATCATCCCTCACAGTGAACAGACAACGACGACCGACGTTGTACCCACCAGCACCACCACTCCAGTTCACTCGTACGAAATTTACAAGAGCGGGTTACCACGACAGCGCTTTCAGCTCGAACCATGGACCCTCGGTGGCAGCATCCCTTCACTTGCGTCATCGCAGGACCGACGGGCTCCGGCAAAACGCACTTCGTCAGGAAGCTCCTTCAACACGCCGACAGCATGATCACCCCACCCATTGCCCGAGTCGTGTGGTGGTACGGAGAATGGCAGGCAGCGTGTGGAGCAATGCCCCACATCACGTTCGTGGAAGGTCTACCTAACCTGGCCGATTTGGAACCCGACACCTTGGTGGTTCTGGATGATCTGATGGCGGAGACGGATGCGCGGGTCACCCAACTCTTTACCAAAGGCAGCCATCATCGACGGCTCAGCATCATCTACATTGTGCAGAATCTGTTCAGTAAAAACAAAGAACATCGGAACATCAGCTTAAACGCCCACTACCTGGCGGTCTTCAAAAACCCGAGAGATACCACTCAAGTGCTGCACCTGGCGAGACAGATGTATCCCGGCCGCACTGCGTTTGCCTTGGAAGCCTTCAAAGATTCGACAACCCCTGAGCACGGGTATATGCTCTTCGACCTCAAGCAAGCCACCCCCGACCACCTTCGACTACGGACCGGCATCTTTCCCGGAGAGACCCACCACGTGTACATGCAAAAATAATGTAAACACATCCACAAAGGCTCTCCCAGCTGAGCTGTGTGTGTTTGATGAAGGGGATACTCAAAAGAATGAATACCACAGCATGGTTGACTTTGTCTCTGTTCTCTGAGGTGAATAAAAAGCGCAGAGTTGTGGGTTCTAGCATTAGTTGTACAGGATGTCTGCGCGAGTACGGAAGCACGCTCCCACGCTCCGTGTATTGAAGACGGCCCCACCCGAGTTGGTCCGAACCATTATACGCGGTGCGGACCCTGGCCTTGTACGCTGTCTGTGCGAGATCGGGTACAACCTGTTAAAAGGCAATGTTCCACTGACTCCGGCTCAGAAGACCAAGTTGGCCAAGCATAAGACAGGTCTCCGAACCCTAGTCCAGAAGCGGGTCCCACAAACACAAAAGAAAAAGGTGTTACAGAAAGGCGGCTTTCTCGGGGCCATCTTAGCACCGTTGGCCGCTTCCGTGTTGGGTCCAGTATTGGGTGGACTCTTCGGCCGACAATGAACCACACAAAAAAATGGTCCTCGTCGAACCACGGTTCCTTCAAAACTTCCAATCGCCCTACCCCGTGCCACCTACGGTGAAGACCATAAACACCCTCGATGGAGAGATGCAACAGATCTTACAGAGACCGGGGTTAAGCGACAGTGAGAAAGTACAACGGTACAATGAGACGCTTCAACGGTACATGACGTTCATGGACCAATACAAAACCTCTCTACCCCAGCACCACCACCACCACCACCACCACCACCACCACCACCACGTGACACACTGCCGACCTCAGCACCGCTCCCACAGCCGCCATTACCAGGGGTACAACCCACAGCCCCACAGTGGGTGGAAGACGAAGTGCTGAAGAGTGTACCTGCATCGTTCAAGAAACAAGCTGGCCTGGTATTACAACGGATGAAACAGAATCCTAAAATGACTTGGAATGATAAAGGCGAACTACTGGTACAGAATCAGGTGGTCCTCGGGACCCACATGACGGATTTAGTGAATGACCTGATGCGTCAACGCAGGTCGCACACCGATCCTCGAGGATGGGAGGTCTTCGCTCAAGGCTTGAAAGACATGCATGTACCACAGGAATTGGTGGGAAACCCCCACCGCTGGGCCTTTATGCAGCGAACCCAGCAATCGCCGAGTGGTCCACTACCTTCTTGGGAAGCCGAATGGGAACCGGAGTCACCCCCCAAAACACCACCACCACAACGGGCACCTTCTTTTCAGACCTTTAAAAAACCATCCTCGATCAGGACACCCCACATCTCCAGAGCCGTGACACGTAGCAAGTCACCGCGACGAACACGACGCCGGACACAACCGCCCAAGGCCTGGAACACCTATTAAAACCAACAGCAGCAGCAGGACAGCTCAGTCGCCATATTTTACCTCACCCTACCCAGTAACAGTTCGCTGGATGTGTTTCCTGACAACACCGTGGCCAAGTATGTCACCCAGTTACCGCAACCGTTGCATTTACCTGGACGATGGGAATGTGGCCTCGTGGATATCCAATACCCTTACTCGTGGTACAACGTGCGAGCCAATGAAGTGTGGTACGAGGTGACCTACGAAGGAAAAGACACCCGACTCACCCTCCCCGAAGGCCAATACGACACTCCCAAGGAGTTCATCGGTGGGCTGTCAAGACTGTTGCATTATAAGGCTCTACGGCAGGTCACGAATAGTTCAAAACCCATCCAAGCCTATCCCTTCAAGAATCACGTGGACTTCGATTACAACGCACACAACTACAAGGCAGAGCTTACCGTCACCGCCAACGCGGGTGTCGTACTGAGTCCTATCCTACAGCAAATGCTGGGCTTCGATCTACAGACGTTCGCTGGTCCCACCGCCCACCAAGGCGAGATCCCGATGGATATGAAGTCGCGTATGTACGGACTCTACGTCTACTCGGACGTGGTGGACAACCACATCGTGGGCGATATCAACACACCTCTGTTACGGGTGGTGCCCATTAAAAAGAAGTATGGAGATCAAATCACCCACAGTTTCACCCACATGCTCTACCTACCCGTACGACAAACCGACATCAACACGATCACGGTGGATATAAGAGATGACACGGGACGACCGGTGGCATTCGAACGCGGGAAAGTGGTGCTGACACTTCATTTTCGACAAGCACGTGCTCCCCATTTTGCATAATGAAAGTACCTTACGAGTGCGATGCACGCAGCTATATGGACTATTATGCCCAACAGGCCGGGGGTGGCTTTCCGGTCTTTAGCGGTGCACGCATGCAACGAGGACATGGGCTGGGGAACATACTCGGCAGCATCGTCAAAACGTTCCTGCCCTTGGTGACGCGTGGGGTGAAAGCAATCGGCAAACAAGCGGTACGCAGTGGACTGCAAGTGGCCGATGATGTCTTGGGGGGTACGGCACACAAAGAATCATTGAAACGGCGGGCCAAAGAAGCGGGAGGCGTCTTGATCGCCAAAGCACAACGCACCGTAGGGAATAAAGACCTGCTCCACCGAAACCACGCACCAGTCGACGACCGACCCAGCGACGACGCACATCGAAGACCCGGGATATCTTTTCTTAACCATGTCCTTGATCCACGCCGAGTCCTGCCCCTCCACCAACAGTGAATTTGATGTGTGGACCGTGCCGCCCACACAGACCAGTGCCGAACAAGGATTATGGGTGGAGCATCTCCCGCTCTCCAGCATCAACGCAACAGGGCCCATCGAGTTCACCATCAGTAATGCGGATACGGCCTATGTGGATTTAGCCCATACATACTGGTATGTGAAAGCCAACATCGTCAATGGAGATGGCTCCAGAATCGTCGACCAAGCAACGGTGGGCCCGACGAATCTCTGGCTGCACTCGATGTTTCAACAGGTGGATATATTTCTCAGCGACAAACTCATCAGTGACTCGACCAACACGTACCCCTATCGAGCCTACATCGAGACGCTGTTGTCGCATGGACGAGAGGCTAAAAAATCTCAACTGACAGCCGCTTTATTCTACCAGGACACAGCCGAGCACATGGGCGCAGAGAACGACAATGTGGGATATAGCAAACGGAAGGCTTTGACCGCGAACGGCGTCGCGGTGGATCTCATGGGCCGACTGCACGCAGACATCTTCATGCAAGACCGGTACCTCTTGAACAAGGTCCCCATCAAAATCCGACTGATACGGGCGCCTCCGACCTTCGCCTTGATGGCCACTAACGTAGAAGGGCATGCAGCCGACTATAAGATTGTCATCCAAGACGCCGTCCTGTATGTCCGAAAAATGAAACCGAATCCAGCCGTTCAATTGGGACACATGAAAGCCTTGGAAACAAAACCAGCCCAGTACCCTATCCGACGTGTGCAAACCAAAGTGTTCTCTGTGTCTGCTGGAAATATGAGCGCCAACAAAGAAAACCTGTTCCTGGGGGAACTACCCAAGCGATTGATCCTGGCCTGTGTGGAAAATACCAGTTTCAGCGGAGCCTACCCAGAGAATCCGTTTGACTTTAAACATTTCGGCATCAATTTTGTGGCCCTGCATGTGGATGGACAGCAGGTCCCAGCCACGGCCTTAACACCGAACTTTGGGCGCAGGAATTTCATTCGAGCCTATCAGAGCCTGTTTACAGCCACCGGTCAAATCAACCAGGACGAAGGGAATCTGATCAGTCGGGAGGACTACGCGAACGGATACACGTTGTTCTGTTTCGATCTGATCCCCACCTTAGAGAACGACCATCAGCTGGCCCTCGCCAAGCAAGGCAATTTACGGTTGGAAATCCACTTTCAACGAGCCCTGTGGAGCACCGTCAATGTGATCTGCTACGCCGAGTTTGACAACACCATTCAAATGGACAAGGCGCGCAACGTCTTGTGTGACTTCTCCACCTAACATGGATACAGACCAGATAACCACCGTGCTGGAGAATGACCCAGAGACACGTATGGTCTTTCAAGGGGTGTTCGCCCGAGATGTGTTCCCATTAGACCGTATGTATTCTGCTGCATACGTTCTCAACATGGACCCGATGGATCGGCCCGGTGAACATTGGGTGGGCGTGTACTTGACAGAACAGCAGGGCGAATACTTTGACCCGTACGACCTGCCACCCCTCCATCCCGATTTAACAGACTTCATGGATCAAGGCACAGAGACGTGGTGTTGTAACAGTCAAACGTTGCAAAGCCTGACCAGTAGCGTGTACGGACAATATTGCTTGTTTTACCTGTACCATCGATGCCGGGGATGACCCTTATCTACCATCGTACAGATGTTTGACGAGTACCCCAAGGCCGAAGACCGCGATGTACTCGTATATGACTGGGCCGCCCATCATTTCAATGTACAAGCCCCGTTCTGGTCTTAAGTTCTTTCAATGTACACAAGCACCTTGTTCTGGGCTTAAGTTTACAAGCCCCCTGTTCTGGGCTTCAGTTCTTTCAATGTACAAGCCCCCTGTTCTGGGCTTCAGTTTTCACGTGGTTGTTCTCACGTTGTTTTTGTTCACTGAATAAAACAAAATGAGATGTCACCAAAAAAACCTGTCTTGTGTGTTTTCTATATGAGCATAATGCATGAAACTGAACACCGTATTAACCAATCAGTGGCCTAGAATGGAGCCAAAGGTAACCTATCCATGTCCAGAAAACATTACCCGGGTGTACAAGAATCCGGATGTAGGCGCGGACGTAGGCGAAAGCATTCCAGTACCCGGATGCAGGCGCAGACGTGATCCCGTCCATTGGTTCTTTTTATCGATCGCTCATTGGCTCTTTTTCTCGACCGCTGATTGGTCCAAATGGACCTGCCCGTCCTTCCCAGGTTCATTTACAATCCCCTTTTGGGGTTCAAGCTCTGTATATCGATGTCGCAATTGAGTGAGGTATCAATGTGAAGCCTAGGTGAGGGAGCATCCTACGGGGTGGATGTGGGGTCGGGATATCGTCATTCTGCGCATGCGCATGGGCGCACTGCCGGTGATGACGCGCGCGCGCGCGCTGCGGCCGGAGTACCCCCGCGCGCTGCGGCCGGGGCGGGCCGGGCCGGGCCGGGGAAAATCCCCTACAGACAGGTCATAGTACATGCAATCCTATCCACAAGTCACATCCCATTCACCCACACCGGAAGTGACGTCATACCCCTCATTTTACATGCACCCATCCATGACTGGATGCCCCTTCACGAATGCTTCACGTTGATACCTCACTCGACTCCATCGGACCAATAGTGGCTCTCCTAGATCCCAAAACGTCTATTTCCATACCCTTTTCCCACAATTCCCTGTCTGCGCATGCGCAGAATGGTGACACCGCCCGAGCCACTAGTCCAGTCAGATGCCCCTTCACGAATGCTTCACATGGATACCTCACTCGACCCCATCGGATCATTAGTGGCTCTCCTACACCCCAAAACGTCTATTTCCACACCCTTGGTCCACCGCGCATGCGCAGAATGACGTCAGTTCCACGGCACACCTAGCCCATCAGATGCCCCCTCACATAGGCTTCACAATGATACCTCACCCGATCCCATCGGATCATGAGTGGCTCTCCTACATCCCAAAACGTTTATTTCCACAACCTTGGTCCACCGCGCATGCGCAGAATGACGTCAGTTCCACGTCACACCTAGCCCATCAGATGCCCCCTCACATAGGCTTCACATTGATACCTCACTCGACCAATTGGCGCATGAGTGGCTCCCCTAGATCCCAAAACGTCTATTTCCATACCCTTGGTCCGCCGCGCATGCGCAGAATGACACTAGTTCAACCCCACACCCAGCCCATCGGATGCCCCCTCACATAGGCTTCACATTGATACCTAGCTCACTGGACCCAATTTGCACATGAGTGGCTCCCCTAGATCCCAAAACGTCTATTTCCATACCCTTGGTCTACCGCGCATGCGCAGAATGACGCTAGTTCAACCCCACACCCAGCCCATTGGATGCCCCCTCACATAGGCCTCACTTTGATACCTCACCCGACCCCATCGGACCAATAGTGGCTCCCCTAGATCCCAAAACGTCTATTTCCATACCCTTGGTCCGCCGCGCATGCGCAGAATGACACTAGTTCAACCCCACACCCAGCCCATCGGATGCCCCCTCACATAGGCTTCACATTGATACCTCACTCGACCCAATTTGCACATGAGTGGCTCCCCTAGATCCCAAAACGTCTATTTCCATACCCTTGGTCTACCGCGCATGCGCAGAATGACGCTATTCCAACCCCACACCCAGCCCATCAGATGCCCCTTCACATAAGCTTCACTTTGATACCTCACTCCACCCCATCGTACCATGCAGTGTATTTGAATTTTGGGGACTACTTTTTCTCCGCGGAGGCCACCGCATCACCGCCAGACATGACCGCATCACCGCATCACCGCGGAAGAATACAAAGGTCAAAGGTTAACGGATCTATACTGGTCAACACTTGGCACACAGCCAGTGCTGATGCAGTCCAGAACATGTCAGTACATGCCTCTCGGTACCTGCCGCCATTGCCGCCATTGATCCGCCTTTACGCCGCCATTACGCCGCCATTGATCCGCCATTACGCCGCCATTGATCCGCCATTGCGGCCATTGCCGATGACAAGTCTGGACATGTCCAGAGGTCACGCCCCATGTACCAGCCAGGGTTGTCTTCCTTGTGTCCAAAGTGTATAGATGGCGCTACCGGAAGTGACGTCATTTTTACATCCGGGTGAAACGGGCGTGGATTTACGCAATGTACACTACTAGGGTGATTTGTTAAATAGGACAGTATAGAAGCGGAAAAGAGCGCGTAAAGCTACCATTTCAAGCAAACGCCATTAAGTTAACAAGTCATGCTGAAATTTGGACATGCAAAACTTAGATAATCATGCAAGAGTTAACGATATTGTATAACTTAAGAACAGCCATGCATGGAAAACTCAAGCATTTTCAATATGACAAGAGCGGTACCAACAGCCATCATGTATATCTCCCGACGACCCCAAAAATAAATAAGCAAATAAATAAATAAATAAATAAAATAACATAAAAGGAAATTAAAAGGGCCAATGAACTGTGCGCATTATTAACGCAGGCATAACCATATGTGTGTAATAAAAAATGAACTTTACTATGATATCTCTACTCGTCCTGGAGAAATATCAACAAAGAAGAACCTCCGTGGTATCCAAATCTGCCACTATCTTTCCACGAGGAATAGAGAATATTTAAAACTTAACATAAGTATGAGTATATCAACATTAATTTGGCTATTCAGCCTAGAATCTATTTGATTTGACAATAAATTCTGTCAGAGCTTTGAACACTCGCACACGGTTTTGCCTAGGGTTTAAAACTGAAGTTAAATCAAACGTATCCATACCCGTTGATGTAAGTTTTAACAGCATTTGTCGTCTGACAACCGTAAAACGGGTACAGGCAAATAAAAAAATGCTGGATATCTTCCGGGACACCGCATGTGTCACAATGCCCTGTAGGGTGTATACGCCCCTTATTAGACGAGTCAACGTCCAATTTGAGGTGTAGTTCTGACTTTTCATCTCAAGTCGTCTCCATGGCAACATAAGCCGTACTGCTAACATGCGCTGTTCGGAGTTAGGACATCATAACGTGCCTGCAAGGAGTTTAAACAGGGATGCCACTTTGGATTCTTATCAGTGATTGGCGAGATCAGTTTAGCCTACATAAACTACGAGCTTGTGCCGAGTGTGTAACGTCTTCCGTCCATTTGTTGTTACTTTGAACAGACCGTACACATATTAGTTGCACAGCGTACACTTGTATACAGGGGTGGTACAGAGTATTTTGATCTACATATGGAGAATGTATGGAAGACAACAGCGACCACTCGCCTTCTCGTCCTATTAATACAATAGGTTCACGTTTTGGCGTTCTCGCGTGACTCGACCAATTTGACGCACCGAGCTAAGGAATATCAGATTTAATAAAATTTACCCTTAGCAGATTGACGTCATTCACCGTGTATTTGACGATATTGTAGCTTCACAAAGCATTACGTCACATGAGTAAACGATCCAATGAAATTAGTTGATTTTAAATATTTGATCTGGAAATCGGACACGCTTCGGCCCCATAGTACACGAGGGCCACGACTGTGGGATACCGTGCTAGACCAGGCCGAACCTGTGGAAATTAGCTAATTTATTTCTCACACTCCTGATGCATCTATTTGTTTGGTCTTGATCGGGTGAGTTAGGTGCAGGATTGGCTTTTTTTGGGGATACTTTTCAAATTTCCTATGCTTTAACATGGTGCTAAATAGCATACTTGGCAATGTTGTGCAGATATTTTTGCTAAACTCCGCAGTAGGCAGAAAAGTGGGTTACTTTAATAGCATCTATATTCAATATTTAGCACTTTTATAATCTAGTCTAATTAGAATATATTCGCATTAAAATATCTGTAACACCGTGTCGGAGAAAGGACAATATATTCAATATTTAGTACCTTTATAATATTATCTAATTAGAATAGATTCGCACATTAATATGTAGCTGACGTATGAGAACCGACAATATATTGAATATTTAGTACTTTGATAATATCATCTAATTAGAAGAGATTCGCAGTTAAATATGTAGCTGGCGTCCGAGAAAGACAATATATTCAATATTTAGCACCTTTATAACATCATTTAATTAGAAACGATTCGCACTTACATATGTAGCTGGCGTCTGGGTAAAGACAATATATTCAATATTTAGCACTTTTATAATCTATACTAAATAGAAGAGATTGGCAGTTGAATTTCCACAAGAGCCTTTTCAGAGAAAAGACAATATATTCAATATTTAGCACTTTTATAATATATTCTAATCAGAAGAGATTCGCATTTAAATATCTGTAACACCGTGTCGGAGAAAGGACAATATATTCAATATTTAGCACCTTTATAATATCATTTAATTAGAATATATTCGCATTTAAATATGCAGGCGACGTTTGAGAACAGACAATATATTGAATATTTAGCACTTTGATAATATCATCTAATTGGAGGAGATTCGCAGTTAAATATGTAGCTGGCGTCCGAGAAAGACAATATATTCAATATTTAGCAACTTTCTAATATCATCTAATAAGAAAGGACCCGCACTTACATGATTTAGCTGGCGTCTGGGAAAAGACAATTTATCACATTTCAGAGTAAATTGTAGGGTTTTGATTGGTTAATTACCCTAGTGCATTAGACCGTATTGCAATTCTTCGTTAGCCACCGTTGGTATACGAATTCAAAATTCTCGTATACCAATGCTGTCAAGGACGCGCGTGCTCATATACCAACGCAGTCAAGGACGCGCGTGCAACACCTGCAGACAAAGCCTGTTTCAGGCGAATTTGTCTGCGCGAGTTTGTATGGGCGAGTTCCGCCACTGGAACAAGTTGTGCGAGGCAAATTGCGTATTTGCGGATGAAGATAAGAAATAAATTATCATCCAAAGCTTTTTATGCCACATAAACAGGAACGTCAGAATGTCAGCTAAGTATTTCATCCAGTTTATTGTTCATCGCGGAACAGACCGAAAAGAGATCGAAGCTGCCTTTCCGACTCCCGATGTCTTACGTTGTTCAACGTTGAGTTATATGCCTGTTTTTCTTTCTAGTTGCATGGTGATATATGTTAAACCAACCAGGAAAATAGCTCTTCAATGTGATAAATTCGTTATACCAGTGTATATTTCGGGCTCGTGAACATATTTATCTTCTCGACGAAATATCAGCCAGTATACCAACGCAAGACACTGGTATAACTTATAATATTCAATATTTAGCACTTTTATAATATTATCCTACTAGAATAGATTCGCACATTAATATGTAGCTGACGTCTGAGAACCGACAATATATTGAATATTTAGCACTTTGATAATATCATCTAATTAGAAGAGATTCGCAGTTAAATATGTAGCTGGCTTCCAATTTCTATTTTGTGATGGGGGACTCTTCGAGGCCCTCCGAGGGCTGGCGGTGTGTCCTTCTTAAATTAATGCGATTGTGCCGATCGTGGTTCCCACGGAGCCAATCGGCTGTGACCTTTCGGACACACCCTAATATATCAAGATAACACCTGTTACCGCATGGCAATACGGACAGAAGTATCTACGTATGATTACACCATGCGTTCGGGTGATGGCTTTTTCTCGCTTCCTCCAGTGGACAGTTTACAAATACAAATACGAGGAGGCGAAAATTGACCGGTTTGGCGCATTCTCCCTCCGTCGCATTCGCACGTTCTCGTGTTACGAACCTATTGTATTCATAGGGCGCGAACGTGAGTGGCCGCTATAGTCTTCCATAAAGTTGCGATTAGTCGGACGCCCGGAAGTCGAAAGTCCAGACTGATATCACAGTTAGCCTGAATAATATATGTCAAGTACCTGTAATAAAAATTTGTTTGTACTTTTAGGTCGTTCATATCTAACAGCGTAAATGTGCTTAAACTTCTAGTAGCAGTATAACCGATAAATTAAGTATTTTCAATAATATGTTGAGGGAGGTGGTGGGGTGTTATTCAATATGTCCGCATGAACAGCTACAATAAAAGCGTGGTTGAGATACAAATCATCACATGGATCACTTTGTTTATTGTGATGGTTTAGAAATATGCAGTCAGTACGCCGGCATCGTACCAGAATAAAAATCTGTTCCAACAGTAATCTGCTTCTCCCAACCGTAGAATCTGATAGGCCCACTTTTTGGCCAACCCTACTCCATTCTGAAACTTCTAATTCTGAAACTTATTTATTTCCTCCCTATAAGCGCATGTCAGCGAGCGTGATCTGCTGCATTATTCCATCTCTACACTTGCCTGTGAACTATTTATGTCATATATATGTGTCTAGTGCCTTTGGAACATACCAAGAATTATATATTTACTTCCTGGAATATATAGTGATGGTAACTGTATTATGTGAGAAGTAACACCTTAATATGTTTATAGGTATTGTGCATAGTAATACTCTGCAGAGTAGTGTGCAGTAATACTCTTCTACAGTGTAGTGTGCAGTATTACTCTGCTGCAGCGTAGTGTGCAGTAATTCTCTGCTACAGAGTAGTGTGCAGTAATACTCTTCCAAAGAGTAGTGTGCAGTATTACTCTGCTGCAGATTAGTGTGCAGTAATACTCTGCTACAGAGTGGTGTGCAGTAATACTCTGCTACAGAGTAGTGTGCAGTAATACTCTTGTACAGAGTAGTGTGCAGCATTACTCTGCTGCAGAGTAGTGAGCAGTAATACTCTGCTACAAAGTAGTGTGCAGTAATACTCTGCTACAGAGTAGTGTGCAGTATTACTCCTCTACAGAGTAGTATGCAGTATTACTCTGCTGCAGCGTAGTTTGCAGTAATACTTTACAGAGTAGTGTGAAGTAATACTCTTCTACAGAGTAGTGTGCAGTATTACTCTGCTGCGGAGTAGTGTGCAGTAATACTTTGTTACAGAGTAGCGTGCAGTAATACTCCTCTACAGAGTAGTGTGCAGTAATATTCGTCTACAGAGTAGTGTGCAGTATTACTCTGCTGCAGAGTAGTGTGCAGTACTACTTTGATACAGAGTAGTGTGCAGTAATACTCTCCTACAGAGTAGTGTGCAGTATTACTCTGCTGCAGAAAAGTGTGCAGTAATACTCTACAGAGTAGTGTGCAGTAATACTCTGATACAGAGTAATGTGCAGTAATACTCTCCTACAGAGTAGTGTGCAATATTACTCTGCTGCAGAGTAGTTTGCAGTAATACTCTACAGAGTAGTGTGCAGTAATACTCTTCCACAGAGTAGTGTGCAGTATTACTCTGCTGCAGAGTAGTGTGCAGTAATACTCTGCTACAGAGTAGTGTGCAGAATTACTCCTCTACAGAGTAGTGTGCAGTATTACTCTTCTGCAGCGTAGTTTGCAGTAATACTCTACAGAGTAGTGTGCAGTAATACTCTTCTACAGAGTAGTGTGCAGTATTACTCTGCTGCGGAGTAGTGTGCAGTAATACTCTACAATATGTCCGCATGAACAGCTACAATAAAAGCGTGGTTGGGATACAAATCATCACATGGATCACTTTGTTTATTGTGATGGTTTAGAAATATGCAGTCAGTACGCCGGCATCGTACCAGAATAAAAATCTGTTCCAACAGTAATCTGCTTCTCCCAACCGTAGAATCTGATAGGCCCACTTTTTGGCCAACCCTACTCCATTCTGAAACTTCTAATTCTGAAACTTCTTGTCACATATCAATATTTTATTTATTTCCTCCCTATAAGCGCATGTCAGCGAGCGTGATCTGCTACATTATTCCATCTCTACACTTGCCTGTGAACTATTTATGTCATATATATGTGTCTAGTGCCTTTCGAACATACCAAGAAATATATATTTACTTCCTGGAATATATAGTGATGGTAACTGTATTATGTGAGAAGTAACACCTTAATATGTTTATAGGTATTGTGCATAGTAATACTCTGCAGAGTAGTGTGCAGTAATACTCTTCTACAGTGTAGTGTGCAGTATTACTCTGCTGCAGCGTAGTGTGCAGTAATTCTCTGCTACAGAGTAGTGTGCAGTAATACTCTTCCAAAGAGTAGTGTGCAGTATTACTCTGCTGCAGATTAGTGTGCAGTAATACTCTGCTACAGAGTGGTGTGCAGTAATACTCTGCTACAGAGTAGTGTGCAGTAATACTCTTTTACAGAGTAGTGTGCAGCATTACTCTGCTGCAGAGTAGTGAGCAGTAATACTCTGCTACAAAGTAGTGTGCAGTAATACTCTGCTACAGAGTAGTGTGCAGTATTACTCCTCTACAGAGTAGTGTGCAGTATTACTCTGCTGCAGCGTAGTTTGCAGTAATACTTTACAGAGTAGTGTGCAGTAATACTCTTCTACAGAGTAGTGTGCAGTATTACTCTGCTGCGGAGTAGTGTGCAGTAATACTTTGTTACAGAGTAGCGTGCAGTAATACTCCTCTACAGAGTAGTGTGCAGTAATATTCGTCTACAGAGTAGTGTGCAGTATTACTCTGCTGCAGAGTAGTGTGCAGTAATACTTTGATACAGAGTAGTGTGCAGTAATACTCTCCTACAGAGTAGTGTGCAGTATTACTCTGCTGCAGAGTAGTGTGCAGTAATACTCTACAGAGTAGTGTGCAGTAATACTCTGATACAGAGTAGTGTGCAGTAATACTCTCCTACAGAGTAGTGTGCAGTATTACTCTGCTGCAGAGTAGTTTGCAGTAATACTCTACAGAGTAGTGTGCAGTAATACTCTTCCACAGAGTAGTGTGCAGTATTACTCTGCTGCAGAGTAGTGTGCAGTAATACTCTGCTACAGAGTAGTGTGCAGTATTACTCCTCTACAGAGTAGTGTGCAGTATTACTCTTCTGCAGCGTAGTTTGCAGTAATACTCTACAGAGTAGTGTGCAGTAATACTCTTCTACAGAGTAGTGTGCAGTATTACTCTGCTGCGGAGTAGTGTGCAGTAATACTCTACAGAGTAGTGTGCAGTAATACTCTTCTACGGAGTAGTGTGCAGTATTACTCTGCTGCAGAGTAATGTGCATTATTATTTTAGAGTAGTGTGGAGTCATACTCTACAGAGTACTGCGCAGTATTAATCTACAGAGCTTGACCCAAGGGTATAATGGGGTAAGTTACAGCCCCCTAGCTCAAGAGGTAAGAAAAATAATTATGGGGAGCCGAACTGGCCCAGAAAATTTAAGCAAATGGAATTGCACGGAATAAAGATATCCCCTGCCTGGTAGTATTCTTTCTGTGAGCATTCAGTATGTCGAGAGGTTAGGTTTTAACTACCGGGTCAAGGCTAATCACATGATAACCGGGTATTAATTTACAGACTCGTTTCTACCGGTCAGATCACCTAGAACAGACCAGAGCCTTCATGACAGTCCAGGGCCTACCTCGAGGTTTGGCCTACTGTTTATAGATCAATATATACAACCGCTGTTATTTCAACATCCACGCTCCCAAAAATATTTGGGATATAAAAACAGATATGATTGCAGATCATCAGAACGACCAGAGTTTTCCGACATTGTTTCAATTAGGGGTGGTCAAGTGTCCAAAGGTTTCGTATTTTGCTTCAAAAGATTGGGAGCTGTCATCTGCTTGAAAAGTTTCCATTAGTATAGGACAAACCGTCAAGAGGTCATTTTATTTCATTCAATTTCATATAAAAAGCAATATCAAGTGCAGTTTTCTTGGAATAATAATTCTTTCCATCAGCAGTCTGACCGAAAAAATCATACAAGTAGCATATCTTAGACATGGTTTAATTCACTCAAAAGAAACCCCCACAAGTTGGTACACAGCCAAATTCCCACATGTTGGTATTGTGTGGTAACGGAATGGTAACCGCAAGAAAGGGCCCGGAACGGTACACCTCAGTACAGTACCTTTCAGTACTGACCAGTACCCACACAGTACCACTCAGTAACTGGTCAGTACTGATTGGATACCATACAGTACCACAAGAAACAGAACTAAACAGTACTGCATGGTAACTGAACAGTAACCAAACTGTTACTGTGCATTAGGCCTACTGCTCAGTTACCTCTTGGAACCAGGCTGTTGCTAACTGTTCAGTTCAGTTCTGACCTGTGATTACCAAACATGAACTGTTCAGTTACATTGTACAACTCAGTACTCACATGTATGATGGGCCTTAGCTCAGTACATGTCTGTGAAATATTGCCTGTGTACGTTATGTACAGTATTTGACTGTTTAAAACATTCGCATGCACTATAAAATTATTAATGTTAGCCTTAAACTTGTGATGCTATCTTAATAAATACAGACAATTTCTTCAAAATATATTTGCTGCTATTCTGTAATAATTTACTTAACTAGGAAGCCCTAGGTACACAATTATAATTTGTACCATACTTTAAATATTTCTGCCTCCGGTTCTGCAGAGCTGAACAATCAAACAGAAAATGTACCTCATCTCCTATTGATTTTGAATTACAAATTTGGCAAAATCTCTCGTTTACCGGAATATTTTGCCAACGACCCGTCACTGCAGGTTAGCTGTGATTAGCTGTTCGAAATTTGGAGAAGATTATTCTATTCTTCAAAGCCTGGTAGATCTTT
This sequence comes from Hanleya hanleyi, assembly GCA_036873755.1. NCBI lineage: Eukaryota > Metazoa > Mollusca > Polyplacophora > Lepidopleurida > Hanleyidae > Hanleya > Hanleya hanleyi. Next base: position 7,664 of record JAVTVY010001693.1, on the reverse strand, counting down.
CAATACTAAATACATATGTCCCATTGACGATAGTTGCACAGTACATTGCCAAGATCGAATGAACTGATCTTTCAATCTACATTCTAAAATTTACAAAAATATTTTCCATTAATTCTATTATGGGCTAGCCATACATCTGCAGTATTTTTTAATATAGTTTTAATTGTTGACAGCCATGGTGGTTCAGGTCGTGTTACAAAAAGCAGCTCATACAAGATACACGCGATTTTGTCACTATTCTCCAACAACTTTAAACAATAAAAAAACATCCGGACTTTGGCTGTAATATATTACAGCCAAAGTCCAGGATGATCTTTAAACCAATTAAATTGAAATTCAATCTATGAGAATGAAATTATTGACCCATCTTTTATATTGGATTGAAAATATTCAATCTAATAGATTGAAAACGATAAAATGAATCTGTTTTAAACAGAAAATTCAATGTACTAGATTGAAAATGGAATATTCAGTCGAATTGATTCCTCACTGATAGATCTGATAGACTGAATTTTTAATCTAATTATTTTAGAGAGCGATATATAGCCAGATGAAATATCCCCCGACTCTCCATAGATCATATAATTCGGGCTTGACTTCCTAACACCAAGTACGTTTTTCAAGAATTTTAATTGTATTCGTTCTAGGATATCTTGTTCCCAAATCCCCCACAACCGGTAGATACATGTTCTGTATTTTTCTCAGCACAGAATGGACCGCCTTAGAGGCCTGGTCAGCTATACACTTACGTATCCTATTAAAATTCCGGTAGGAGTTACACAATCCACAAAGATCACAAGGCTAAATCCCACTGTATTAATGTAAATGTAAATTATCAGCTCACAATAGAGAAAATGGAAATAATAAGAACAATGATTATTTAGCGTAGCCTGACATTTCTCTATCATGATTGTCAATGAGCATGGCGCATTTCAAAGACAACCCTTGTTTATTCATCTAAAAGAGGTAGTGGCTAAACTACATGTGGATAAGTTCTAAAAGTTTGAAGAATTCCTCTTTTGTTGAGCCTTAAGGGTACTGAGCCCTCCTGCACACACTTTTACAAACTCTCTAGAAAGTAGTATACAAAGGCCAATCTGAGTCACATTGAACTTTGGATCTTAGTGCAAGTTATGACGTCACAGGGGTCACTGAGTGCAAGTGTGGGAGTGGGACCAAAATGGCGGCTGTGGGTGGTGGGACCAAAATGGCGGCTGTGGGAGGTGGGACCAAAATGGCGGCTGTGGGAGTGGGACCAAAATGGCGGCTGTGGGAGGTGGGACCAAAATGGCGGCTGTGGGTGGTGGGACCAAAATGGCGGCTGTGGGTGGTGGGACCAAAATGGCGGACTGTAGAAAAACGTATAAAAGGAGGCGATTTTTAGGGGTGGGGTGTATTCATTGCACTACCTGCCTGACTTACCTGACCAGCCTGCCTGCCTGCCTGCCTGCCTGCCTGCCTGCTTGCCTACCAGCTTGTATGACACGTGGAGAGAAAGCATGAGACGTGGAGAAGATTTTCCCTGGGACCCAGCAGCACCTCCGGTTGAAGTCTTGCCTGAAGACGAGCGTGGCAGGGACATTTATCGACGTCACTGGGCTACCATACGCCATTGTTTTCACCGTGACCGTCGTCTATTGGACTTGTATAACTTTCGACTGCAGGACCTCACGTATCTGTCTACCTATGCCGAGAACATTTTCGCAGATCAGGTGACAGCGTTCAAGTTGAATATGACATTCGGGTACATTTTACGGCACAAGGAGACGGACCAGGTGCGGTATTATTATCCCAGCAATAATACCTATGTGTTTGATCAGCCGTTCACGGTGACGAATGCGATTTCTCTGGAGCCACTCATCGACCAACTGACTACGTTGGATCCATTGGAATGGGCCCGGTTGCAACGCCCCAATACCCAATGGCTTGTGGAAATGGTGACCAACGTCACATTTTTCGTGACCAAAATGAGAGATCATCCTATCGGTGCTCCTGTACTACTACCCCCTTGGTTGCTTCATCGATACGGCCTGTATGCATTAACAGCAGGGGCACATGGGCCCTACAAAGACCGGAAATGTCTGTTTCGGTGTTTGGCCGTGCATGTGGACGAGTGTGACCCCAAGGGTTGTGACAGAGTGGCCAATGTCTATTGGGAACAGTATTTAGAGCAGCAAGACTTGGATGAGCGACACTTCCGTGGAGTTCCGTTCAAGAATTTGGATGACGTGGAAACACTGTTCAACATCAATATCTTTGTATACCGATTACTATGCGAGGAGGATACATTTGTGGCTGAATTGGTTCGTCGTTCAACAGAACGGTATGCTTCTACGATGAAAGTCAATGTGTTCGACGACAATGGCGTGAGTCATTTTTCGCTGATCTACAATATGAGCCAGTACGCTCAGTCTTACAGTTGTGCCCAATGCCATCGGGTGTTTAAACGTCCTCGCAACTTACATCGCCACGAGAAAATCTGTACGAACGTTGTGAAGCGAGTATATCCGGGTGGTGTGTATCATAATACGCCTACTATTTTCCAGGAACTGGCCGATGAGGGTCTCATCATACCGGAGGCGGACCGTTATTTTCCCTACCGGGCGTGTTACGATTTTGAGGCCCTGTTGGAGCCCATGGACATGTTTTCAGCGAAAACGCAGTGGACGCAGCGCCATATTCCTCTGAGTGTGAGCATTTCGAGCAACGTACCTGGCTATGACGCTGCACCGGTGTGTTTCGTGTCCACTGGGGATTCCCATGAGTTGATCACCCGCATGATGGAGTATTTAGAAGAAGTCAGTGCGGCTAGTACAGAACTATTGGTGTCCAAGTTCCAGGACGTACTGGACCAACTGGACGATCGGATTCCTCTACCGGGTGTAGCGTTTAGTGACGATGAAGAGTCCGAGTCCGAGTCGGAGCCCGAGTCGCAGCTCATGCAGTCGCAGGATGTGCCTTTACCGAAACCGTATGCGGAGAAATTGAAAGTGCGCTTCCTACAATATCTAGGCCAGTTACCGGTGCTAGGTTTCAACTCGGGGCGATATGACTTGCACATGGTGAAGGAATTTCTTTACCCCTACTTGGCCCAGGCGAATACCATCAAGTCCGTCATCAAGAAGATCAATAATCATATGGCCCTCACTACCACATCACTGCATTTCCTGGATGTACGGAACTACTTAGCTCCTAATTATAGCTATGATCAGTGGGTGAAGGCGTATGACTGTGCACAAACCAAAGGGAGGTTCCCTTACACGTATATATCGACGCTCGACTGTTTGGAGGAAACACAGTTGCCACCCCGGGATGCGTTCTTTGATGATTTGAAGCAAGTGGAATGTCCCGAAGACACGTACCGGGAACTACAGCAGGTATGGAACGATCAACATATGCAGACCTTGCGAGATTTCCTGATATGGTATAATAACCTAGATGTGGTTCCTTTCCTGGAAGCGGCCGAGAAAATGGTTCAACTCTTTCGTCGTGAGATGCACGTCGATATCTTCAAGGAGTGCTTGAGTTTATCGGGTCTGGCGCTTCGCCATCTTTTTCAAGCGTGTCCTACGTACTTCTCGCTGATACAGCAAAAAGATGCAGACATGCATGATTGTCTAAAGCAGAACATTGTGGGCGGACCGAGTCTTATTTTTCACCGTTACCACGAGAAGGACGTCACTACTCTCCCCAGTGGAAAACCCTGTGCTAAGATCATCGGTTTCGATGCCAATGCCTTGTACCTGTGGTCTCTGGCCCAACCTATGCCCAGTGGCCATTATACACGTTGGTTGGCGGAAGGTCGGCATTTTACACCGCAACGCACGCCCTACAAGCATCTGGCTGATCAGTGGTTGGATTGGGAAGCCTATCGACGGGGAATTACTATACGACACCAAACCAACGCCACAGAGAAGCGCATAGGAGATCGTCGACTCCCCGTCGATGGGTTTGCCCTGGTGGGTAGAACACCGACCGTATTCCAATTTTACGGTTGCTATTGGCACGGCCACGGATGTCATTTCAGCGCTGGACGCTTCAACGAACGACGTGGAAAAACACGGGAAGAATTACGGGAAGAAGTGGTGGAGAACGGTGATTATGTGAAAGAGAGAGGATACCATCTGATCGAAATGTGGGAGTGTGAATTTCACACCATGTGCCAGGCCCTGCCCCATTTACGGCGTTTCCTAAAAGAGCGCGAGTACCCCTTGAGTCGTCGGCGACTCCTGAGTCTGCCACAGATGTTCGACGCCATTCGTTCGGGGGACCTCTACGGCTTTGTCGAATGTGATTTGCATGTTCCCGACACTCTCAAGCCCCTCTTCGCCCAGTGCCCTCCCATCTTTAAGAACACGCTGGTGGGTCGGGTCGACGGATGTTGATTGGTAGTATGTGGGCCGAGAAAATCTTGCTGGGCACTCCCTTACTGCAGTGGTACATGAACCACGGTTTGGAAATTACCAAAATATACCAAGTGATACAGTACGTACCCCACGCCTGTTTTGCGGAGAATGCCGACATCGTGACGTCGGCCCGTCGTCAAGGTGATCAAGACCCGAGTCAGGCCATCATCGGTGAATCGTGGAAGTTGACGGGCAATGGTTACTATGGAAAAACGGTCACGAACCAGGATAAGCACGTGAACGTGAACATTTGTACTACTGCCCAAGCCCGCAAAAAAGTGAATTCTCCTCTGTTTCGGTCCGTGGACGTCATTGATGACGACACCTATGAAGTCACTTCAGCCAAGAAGACTATCCGTTACAACCTACCCCTGCAGATTGGATGTATGGTATACCAGGTGGCCAAGCTGAGGATGCTGCAGTTTCTCTATGATTTCATGGGTGTGTATTTTAATCCATCAGACTGGCAACTCATGGAGATGGATACGGACTCGGCCTACATGGCCGTCTCTAATGCGGATTGGGAGTCCCTGGTGAAACCGGAGTTACGTACCCAGTATGAAGCGGAACGGGACCAGGGGCTACCTCGACGTGACCATTACCAGTACGATAAGCGTACGCCGGGCCTCTTCAAGCTGGAGTGGAGTGGGGATGCTATGATTGGTCTCTCCTCCAAGACGTATTACTGTTACGGGGGAGACGAAAATAAGTTTAGCTGCAAAGGGGTGAGCCGGCGCGACCCCAACATCGACAAAGCCTTGTACTTGAACGTGCTGCAAAGCCAGGCCAGTGCGAGTGGCACTAACCGAGGATTTCGGGTGGTGGACCACCAGATGCGGACGTACATTCAGCAACGAGACGCCTTTACTTTCTTTTACCCGAAACGGAAAGTGCTGGCCGATGGTGTGAGCGCCACTTACTTGGACTTGTGAACGGGAACACACACACACACTATAACTGTTGATACACGAGTTAAAAAACTGTAAAAGTCAGGATGGCCGAGTGGTCTAAGGCGCCGGTATTAAGTGCTGGTCGGCGAAGAGCTGGCGTAGGTTCGAATCCTACTCCTGACAGAACTTTTTTGTACCTTAACCATACTATTCTTTTGTACCCTGTATTCTATTGTACATAGTGTAACCCTTCTTGTTGACTTAAATAAAAAAAAGTCAAAACCATCATTTTTGTGTTTTTTCATGAATTTTATTCAACATCAATGAACGTCAGAACAACAACGTCATAACAATAACGTGATAATAATAAAAAAACAAGTGGCCTGCGCGCAGTGCATTGAATTTAAGTTAACCAGGGAAATGGAGCATGCACATTAAAACGAGAGGCCGTCCAGTCATAGACGAGGACATCACGGTCTTCGGCTTGACAATAATCATCAAACATGTGTACGATGGTTGGCATAGAATGTCCTCTACTCCGGTGAGTCAGATAAAACACACAGTACCTTCCGCACACACTACTCAAGAGTCCTTGTAATCTTTGAGTATTCCAACGCCACATTGTAGTAGATACGTCCATGAATTTCACCAAATCGGGATGTAGGGGTGCAAGTCCGTAGGAATCCAAGTATTCGCCTTGGCCTAGGGTGTCCACGTACACAGCTACCCAATGTTCACCGGGTCGAGACCCCGGGTCTGTATTCAGGATGTAGGCTGCTGGGGTGGTGGAGTGGGTGGGAAACACATTGCGTGGAAACACACCTCGAAAGGGGACCTGAGGATCTCGCTGGAGTATGGCCATCAGCTGTTCTGTATCCATGACTCTAGTTGGCGTAGTCACACAGCACGTTTCTTTGCTGATCCACGCTGATGACGTTATCAAACTCGGCGTAGCAAATCACGTTAATGGTCTGGCCTAGAGCGGTGGCGAAACGCAGTTCCAACCATAGGTTTCCTTTCTTCAGCAAGGCCAGTTGATGATCGTGTTCCAAGGTGGGGATGAGGTCGAAGGCGAACAACGTGTACCCACGGTAAAAGTCTCGTCGAGTGATGGTATTTCCTTCGTCCTGGTTGTTTTGTCCTGTGGCTGTAAACAGGTTCAGGTAGCTCCGCACATAGTTTTGGTTACCAAAATCTGGTTGTAATGGCCGGGCTGGAATTTGATGGCCAGCCACGTGCAGTGCCAAAAAGTTCAGGTTGAAATGTTGAAAGGCGAACGGGTTCTCATCCCACGCTCCATTGAAAGCAGTGTTGGTGACACACGCCACGGTAAGACGTTTAGGGAGATCCCCTAGAAATAAATTTTCACGATTGGTCATCATCGTACGGGCTGGCACAGAGAACACCTTGGTCTGTACACGTCGGATGGGGTACAGGGCTGGTTTTTTCGATAAGGCTACCATGTGACTCACCAACACCCCCTGTTGCAAATCCACCGTACGCACAAACAGGGCTGCATCTTCTAGGACGATCTTGTAATTGGGGGCCGCTCCACCGGCCATTAAGGCGAACGCAGGTGTGGAACGGATCAACTTGATCTTGATGGATACACCGTTCATCATGTAGCGGTCTTGCAGGAACAGATCGGCGTGCAGTCGCCCCATCATATCGACGGACTTGCTATCGGCTGTCAAGTTTTTGCGCGCGGTCAACCCATTATTGGCAGCGAGCACACTATTCATGGAGCCGGGTGTATCCTTGTAGTACAGCGCGGCTTGCAAGTGGGATTTTTTGGCATCTGCACCGTACGACAACAGCGTCTCCATGTAGGCTCGGTACGGGTACGTATTGGTCGACGTACTGATGAGTCTATCGCTCATACTCATATCCACCTGTTGGAACAAGGAGTGCAGCCAAAGATTCACTGGGCCTACTATCGCATCGTCCGCTAGGGGGGCCCCGGCTCCGTCCACTATTTTGGCTTTCACGTACAAGTAGGTGTGGGCTAAATCCAGGTAGGCCGTATCTTTGTTTTCAATGGTAAATTCCACAGATCCCGTCCCCGTCAGGCTAGCCAGGGGTCTATGTTCTACCCAACGTCCTTCGGCTACACTGGTTTGGGTGGGTGGAATAGTCCACAAATCCAATTCACTGTTGGTAGACGGACACGACTCGGAGTGAATGAATGCCATTATGCGAAGATGTCTCTCCTACTACTCTTCTTCTTCTTCTTGGTCTTATTCCTCCGGGGTGTGCGTCGTCGGTGTGTTGGACGTCGAATGACTCTTCGCTGTGTCCGTGGTTGTCTTTTAAGGGCTTTGGCGATCAAGACGCTGCCTGCTTCTTTAGCCCGTCGTTTCAAGGCTTG
>JAVTVY010001692.1:0-33170 GCA_036873755.1 Hanleya hanleyi | reverse complement strand
GATAGTCCAGTCCCAAGTGGGATTACTGCTGGATAGGCCAGTCCTGTCTGAGATTACTGCTGGATAGGTGAGTCTCGTATGCGATTAATGCTGGATAGGACAGTCCTGTGTGGGATTACTGCTGCATAGGCAGTCCCGTGTGGGATTACTGCTGCATACGGCAATCCTGTGTGGGATTATGGCTGAGGAGGCCAGTCCCGTGTGGGATTACTGCTGGATAGGCTAAACCTGTGTGGGATTACAGCGGAATAGGTCAGTCCCATGTTAAATTATGGCTGGATAGGTCAGTGCCATGTGGGATTACTGTTGCAAATTGCAATCCAGTGTCATATTACATCTGGATAGGTCAGTCCCATGAGAGATTACTGCTGCATAAGCCAGTCCCGTGTGGAATTACTGCTGGATAGGCCAGTCCCATGTGGGATTACTACAGGATAGTTTAGTCCGGTCTGGGATTACTGCTGGATAGGTCAGTCCTGTGTGGCATTACTGCTGGATAGGCCAGTGCCATTGGGATTACTGCTGGATAGGTCAGTCCTGTGTGAGATTACTGATGAATAGGCCAGTCCCAAATGGGATTACTGCTGGATAGACCAGTTCGGTCTGGGATTACAGCTGGATAGGTCAGTCCCGTATGGCAATACTGCTGGATAGGCCAATGCCATTTGGGATTACTGCTGGATAGGTCAGTCCCGTGTGGGATTACTGCGGGAGAGCTGTGACCTAGGAAAACATGAAACATATCCACCAAGTTTTATAATCATCTCACGAAAGGTTCAACAAACTTTCCATGTACAGATCTACCTGTAAATTTTTGCCCAACAAAAACCTTATCAATGGAAAGATACAAAGTCTAAACTGCAATAATTAGGAAAAAAATTCATATTTAATGTCATATTTCTTAAATAGCACATGCACATCTTTGAATCACATTGAACTTGGGTAGCAAGTGTCAAACTTATCCAATGAAAGCTGACAGCTTCAGAAAACTTTCCATGTACAGGTGTACATGTATATACATGTACATTATTATTGGCATATTAAGACAAAACTCTCAAAATTTGAACAAAAATTAATATTTCATCTCCTAAATATCACAGGTACATCTTCTAATCATAAGAAACATGTGTACCAAGTTTCATAACCATTCGATGACAGCTGACAACTACAGCAAACTGTGGTGTACAGATGTACATGTGCACTTCAGCTAAACGCAAAACTCTATCATTTGCCATAAGTTGGAGAAAAGTTAATATTTCATCTCAAAAATAGCACAAGTAAATCCTCCAATCATAAGAAACATGTGTACCAAGTTTCATAATCATCCAATGACAGCTGACAACTGGAGCAAACTTCCCATGTACATGTATATGTACAATTTACCTAAACAGAAAACTCATTCACTTGCCATAATTTGGAGAAAAATTAATATTTCTTGTCAAAAAGAGCACAGGTACATCCTCTAATCATAAGAAACATGTGTACCAAGTTTCATAATCATCCAATGACAGCTGACAACTGGAGCAAACTTACCATGTACATGTATATGTATACATGTGGAGGCCTACATGTACAATTTACCTAAACAGAAAACTCATTCATTTGTCATAATTTGGAGAAAAATTAATATTTCTTCTCAAAAATAGCACAGGTACATCCTCTAATCATAAGAAACATGTGTACCAAGTTTCATAATCATCCAATGACAGCTGACAACTGCAAGAACTTTCCAAGTACAGATGTACATGTGCACTTCAGCTAAACGCAAAACTCATTCATAGGGATTTTAACATTAGAGCACCCCAGGGGTAGTACCCCCAGGTGGCATACCCACCCCCCATATTTTTTTTCTAATTTTTCTAGATTTTTTTTTAACTTGCTAAACCAAAAACTCATTCATTTCCAGGCAGGGGACACCGACACCGACGACGACATCCTCTTTCCCCCCCTCACAATATCTCCCCTTTACTTCGTAAGGCGAGATAAAAATGACACTTTGAAAGCGATGTATATTTTTTAAAGCGACAGTCTAAAAGCGACACTTCATCAGATATGTATATTTATCCCCTTCCATAAGACGACAGTGTTGAAACGACACATGTGTGGTACCAGGACTATTCTCCTCCCAAGACAATTTTCTATAACGACACTCTAAAACGCCACTTTCACTAAATCATCTAGGAACAGCCATGCCTAGCAATGTTGTCAGGGCCATTCGTACTCCTAAGGTGAAAGTGCTAAATTACACCTATGGCGGACTAGCACCACCCTTCTCCCAAAACGACAGTCTGTAAACGACACTTTGAAAGCGAAGTATGCTTTTTTAGGCGACAGTCTAAAAGCGACACTTCATCAGATATGTATATTTGATAAAGCGACAGTCTATAAACGACACTTCATCTGATATGTATATTTTATAAAGCGACAGTGTAAAAAGGACATTATTTCTCTATACTTTCCATAATGGCACAGTGTAGAGACAATCTCACATTAAATGAAATATATCAGCGATACTCTCAAATATTGTCAGGCTTAACTTATTTCCCAGATGACGATACATTGCACCCACATTCACACTAAATGAAATAACATACTGTCAAATGGACTGTGAAAGCGGTGTTACACAGTAATGTACATCAACTCCAGTGTCTTGAGCGAGGTTAGGGAGCAACGTCCAGCTCATTGAGGATGAGAGTAGGTTTAGGGAGGTACGTTTGTCAATTGTTGTCTTTAAACAGGGATAGGGAGCTTTGTACATGTATTCCAGTACCAAAGGCAGGTTATCGAACATTATGTATCTGTGTTCCAGTCTCAAAGCAGGTTTAAGGAAGAATGTATGTTAATTCCACTATCAAAATGTCTGTATGCATCAATCTACCTGTAGTCCACTGTAAACGAGAGTAAAGGAGGAATGTAAATTAATGGTAGTCCTCAAGCGGCATTACAGACGATTGTACCAGCAGTCCTGCAAGGAGTCGCGTTAGTCACCAATGTACCTGTAGTACATATACATTACAGGTGTTGGAGAATGATGTGATTGAAGTTCAGTGTCAAAGCGGTGTTAGGGAGGAATGTATGTCAAGTCCAGTATCAAATTGGGGTAGGACTTAGGGTTAGATATTTTTCGTAACTATCCGGTTCATGTTCGTTTCAGCTATCAAAATCAAATAATTTCTCCAAATACTGTACCTCGGGTGAATAGTTGAAGTGGAGTGGTAGAATGATGTGCTTGAAGTTCAGTGCTAAAGCGCTGTTATGGAGGAATTTATTTGAGGTAGAGAGAGTGTCAAAGCAGTATCAGGGAGGAAGCTACGTGAAGTCGAGTCAAAGCAGTGTTAGAGAGGATTGTACTTGAAGTCGAGAGTAAAAGTGGTGTCAGGGAGGAATTTATATGCGCTAGAGAGAGTGTCAAATCAGTGTTAAGGGAGGAAGCTACATGAAGTCGAGTGTCAAAGCAGTGTTAGGGAGGAAGGTATGTAAGGTAGTGTCAAAGCGGTGTTAGGGAGGAATCGGGATAGGACTTGGGGTTAGGTATGTTTCGTAACTATCAACCTCAGGTTCATTTCTGGTATCAAAATCAAATAATTTCTGCACGAAAGTGTACCAAAGGTGAAATGTCAAAGCCGAGTTGGCGAATGATGTGCTTCAAGTTCAGAGTCAAATCGATGTTAGGGAGGAATGTACGTGAAGTCGAGTGAAAGCGGTATTAGGTAGGAAGGTACGTGAAGTCAAGTGTCAAAGCGGTGTTAGGGAGGAATATACGTGATGTCGGGTGTCAAAGCGGTGTTAGGGAGGAATAGGGATAGGACTTAGGGGTAGGTATGTTTCGTAAGTATCAGGTTTAGGTTCATTGCAGCTATCAAAACGAAATAATTTATGCACCAAAGTGTACCACAGGTGAAATGTCAAAGCGGAGTTGGCGAAAGATGTGTTTGAAGTTCAGTGACAAAGCGGTGTTAGGGAGGAAGGTACGTGAACTCGAGGGTCGAAGCGGTGTTAGGGAGGAAAGTATGTGAAGTAGAGTGTCAAAGCAGTGTTAGGAAGGTACGTGAAGTCAAGTGCCAAAGCGGTGTTAGGGAGGAAGGAACGTGAAGTCGAAAGTCAAAGTGGTGTTAGGGAGGAAGGTACGTGAAGTCGAGAGTCAAAGCGATGTTAGCGAGGAATGTATGTGAAGTCGAGTGTCAAAGCAGTGTTAGGGAGGAAGGTACGTGAAATCTAGTGTCAAAGCGGTGTTAGGGCGGAAGGTACGTCAAGTCGAGAGTCAAAGCGGTGTTAGGGAAGAAGGTACGTGAAGTCGATAGTCAAAGCGGTGTTAGGGAGGAATGTTCGTGAAATCGAGAGTCAAAGCGGTTTTAGGGAAGAATGTACGTGAAGTCGAGTGTCAAAGCAGTGTTAGGGAGGCAGGTACTTGAAGTCGAGTGCCAAAGCAGTGTTAGGGAAGAAGGTATGTGAAGTCAAATGGCAAAGCCGTGTTATGAAGAAAGGTATGTGAATTTCGAGAGTCAAACGGTGTTAGGGAGAATGGAACATGAAGTCGAGAGTCAAAGTGATATTAGGGAGTAATGGTCGGGAAGCTGAGAGTCAAAGCAGTGTTAGGCAGTAATGTACTTCAAGTGGAGTGTCAAAGCGGTGTCAGGGAGGAATGTACATGAAGTAGAGTGTCAAAGCGGTGTTAGCGAGGAATCGGGATAGCACTTAGGGTTAGGTATGTTTCGTAACTATCAGGTTCAGGTTCATCTCAGCTATCAAAATGAAATAATTTCTGCACCAACGTGTACCTCAGGGGAAATGTCAAAGCGGAATTGGAGAATGATGTGGTTGAAGTTCAGTGTCAAAGCGGTGTTGGGGAGGAATGTACGTGGTCCAGTGTCAAATTGGGATAGGACTTAGGGTTAGGTATGTTTCGTAACTATCAGGTGCAGGTTCGTTTCAGCTATCAAACTAACTAATTTCTCCACAGAAGTGTACTCCAGGTGAAATGTTGAAGTGGAGTGGCACAATGATGTGCTTGAAGTTCAGTGTCAAAGCGGTGTTAGGGAGGAAAGTAACTTGAGTGTCAAAGCACTGTTAGGGAGGAATTTATATGAGGTAGAGAGACCGTCAAAGCAGTGTTAGGGAGGAAAGTAACTTGAGTGTCAAAGCACTGTTAGGGAGGAATTTATTTGAGGTAGAGAGACCGTCAAAGCAGTGTTAGGGAGGAAGGTACGTGAAGTCAAGTGTCACAGCGGTGTTGGGGAAGAATGTACGTAAGTCGAGTGTCAAATCGCTGTTAGGGAGGATTGTACATGAAGTCGAGAGTTAAAGCGGTGTTAGGGCGGAATGTACGTGAAGTTGAATGTCAAAGCGGTGTTGGGGAGGAATGTACGTGAAGTCGGTTGTCAAGGCGGTGTTAGGGAGGAAGGTACGTGAAGTCGACTGTCAAAGTGGTGTTAGGGAATAATATTAATGTGCTTGAAGTGGGATGTCCGAGCGCAAATCTCCAAAGGCGGCCTTCCGGTATAATCCCAAGAATGTTTGTTAACCATTTGTCATATTCCTTCATTTCCGTGTAAGTGTTAACTTTCTCCATTTCTTCACACCTCACAAAAAAATACAAACTAACTACAAGAAAATATATGCAAGTCAAGCAACCGTGTGTGCGTAGGTCTGACATCATAGCTTGTTCTATCACTGTCTGGATTCGCATCATGGATATCTATGTGGGTTCCCAAGTATAATGTTCTCAAAACACAAATTTACACTCGGGAGTCGGAGATTCTTTGTACAGCCCGTAATGCATCTTCTGCCGAGCTTAATTCTCTGATGCTAACTGAATATTTTCCAGGTTCCTAATCTCAGTAGTATTGGATCTTCAAGAACTCAAAGATTTTTTTCTGTTTTTTTTTTCTTTTACGGGCCAAATTAATCATTTCTGTTTGTATCTGACAATCCTGTTACACTCCAGACACCCTCACCCTCGCCCCCGGTCCAGGATCATATTTTTTTCGTTCTATTTTCTGAACCTATTTACCACGTTTGGTATCAAGACAACCTAAATTAAAATTATTCCACATACCGTACAGGTAAATCTATAGACATAGGGCGGGGGGACGAAATAGATGCATAACTTTTTTGATTAAGAAAAGTGAATAGTTCTACTACTCCACATGTGTCGTTTTAACACTATCGTTTTAGAAGTGGGAATGGCCCTGCTAATATTTTCAACCATCGCGGTCATGATTCAATGAAAGTGTTGTTATTAGAGTCTCGCTGATGAAAATGTACACTACTCAAAGTGTCGTTTTTAGACTGTCGCCCTGGGAGTACAATAGCACTAGTCTTCCACATGTATCGTTTTAACACTGCCGTCTTACAAGTGACAATGCCCCTAGTAATATTTTCAATCATGCTTACAATACATAATTCAACGAAATTGTCGTTTTTAGTGTGTCGCTGTAGAAAATATACATATCTTATGAAGCGTTGTTTTAATAGTCCTCCATATGCGTCGTGTTAACACTGTCGTCTTAGAAGTGACAATGGTCCTGATAATATTTCCAAGCATCGCTGTTACACGGTTCAATGAAATGGTCATTTTTACAGTGTCGCTGTAGAAAATATACATATCTTACGAAATGTCGTTTTCCAGACTGTCGCCCTGGCAGGAGAACAGTCCTGCTCTCCCATATGTGTCGTTTTAACACGGTCGTCTTAGAAGTGAGGGAGGGAGGGAGGGATTTTGGCTTAATGTCACACTCAAGTTTGTTTCACTCATATGGTGACAGTCAGTTTTGGTTGGTGGAGGAAGCCGGAGTGCCCGGAGAGAACCACCGCCCTTCGGCAAGTAACTGACAAACTTTCACACATGAACCAGCTGGGCTCGAACCCGTGCCGGTTCAGCGGTGTGAGGCTAGCGGTCACCAGCGAAGCGCCTTAGACCACTCGGCCACCGAGGGCCCCCCCTTAGAAGTGAGAATAGACCTGATAATATTTCCAACCATCGCTGTTACACGATTCAATGAAAGTGTCGTTTTTAGAGTGTCGATGTAGAAAATATACTTATCTTATGAAATGTTGTTTTCTAGACTGTCGCCCTGGCAGGAGAATAGTCCTCCATATGTGTCGTTTTAACAACCTTCTAATGTCAACCTTTCTCCTTATTTTGCCGGAGAAAGGATTCCAATGGACTCATTACCGTACAATTTGAAAAAGAGTGTAATCAGGTGATGTTGGGCGACACCATCTGATTTTGGTTGAGCGTTTATTAAACACGCATTCATAATTTAGTTGGTGATTTGGAAATGCCAACTTAGTGATTTGAGGGGGGTGGAATAGACTTTGTTGATAAATCATAATCTCATTTGGTATTGATCGACACCATTTGATGTTTGGTATTCACACACACACTACTGAGCCATTAGGCATTAACTGGGCTACTAGCGACAGCAATTATTTTGTATTTTATTTGGCAGGGATTGTTTCTAGTTTTTTTGCACTTCGCCAAAATTCACTGTAGTTCATTACCTTTTATTTTGTGGCTATTACGTGTGGGATTATCTAGTGGTTACTGTGAATGTGGGCGAGATGTATTCTTATTTGAATATTTGGCATAGAATCTTCGAGTTAGAACCTTCATAAATTTGCTGTAGTTCTATTTTGAACTTTGCCAAAATTCATCATTAGGTTTCGCTATAACTTCGTGGCTGTTGCTTGAGGGATTAGCTACCGGTTATCGTGAAATGTGCAAGATAGCTGGATATTTAAGCGGTGATGGACATGCGCCCCAGGTGATCATATTTGGTGAGTATTTCAACAGTCTGTCAGCTTTGAGTAAGTTACATGGTCAGTGAGTTGTTTAGGTCAGTGATTGTGTTTCACTGATCCATTGCACGCGCCGCTGTTTTATTTTGACGCCGCGTGTGGTCCATATTTATACGTGAATATGTCAGATTACACAGCTGACGTGTCATCCGCAACGGCTGATCAGTTACAGACAATAGAAGGTATTGGTAAAGTAAAGGCTTAAGTGATTGTCAAATGTCTGTCTTGGACGATTTATCAGGTTTAGAGATTTTTTGCGCGCAACGCATCTTCTAACTGCTTCACATGTTGTAGCTCTATTACAGGCTTCAATTATTTCAGGGATAAATATTACCGCTGGTCCAGAGTATGTCTTTGCCCAGATGGATACACAGGAGCAGAGAAACACTTTGGCAGTTGAACTCATGGGTACTCCAAACTCATGGGTACCTAGGGTGTTCAGAGCATGATATCCAACTGAGGGGGGTTAATACTCAGTTGGCTAACCATGGGTCCCAATTGACGGGGGTGAATTCCCAACTGACGGGGCTGGATACTAGATTAGGAACAGTAGGGGCAGGGTAACCAACGTGGGGGAACAACTTGGAATGACAATGACCATGCTGCGCGGCCAGGAGACTAGTCCAATAGTAAGGGGGTGAGAAACATCAATTTACCACAGTTTGGCGGCGTCACTGGTGGGCGGCTACCTCCGGCATTTTCGGTTAATACCAACCAATGTGTCTATTCCTGTTGGGTCAGATCGTATTGACCTTGAATGTCAACCTTCTAGTTTCATCCAGTTGCAGACACCGGGGGAGTCGTAGATGTGTAAACTCGGGGTTTTTACGCCGGTCGAGAGATGACTCGAAAGATGAGTTTTATTTACAAATGTACACCATTTATTCACGATATGTACAGGCGTTGGGGAGACCGATGAATGCATACATTATATAGAGGGTAGCGGTTTCACGCTAAAACAAATAGAAACAAACTCAACTTAGTAAACAAGCCACCCGTAAACAAAATAGGAACAATCATGAAATATTGCCATACTATATCTGGACACCCTACAGGTGTCTTGAACAAAATACTTGACAAATACACTATCATTCCATTTACTACTGCAAATAATCTTGCTGGCTACATGTGCACACTAGCAAGTTCAATTTAGTCTATTTCAGACTGAATCTTCCAATTAACTTTTTCTAATCAATTATGGCAGAATATAGTTTCCAACAATAATCATAACATCAATGAATATATATAAATGTAGACATACCTGACAAATGACAGTTCTCGTCAAAATGCATGATAAAATCTGGACAGATGAAATGTGTCCTCCCCAACTAAATGACCAACAAAGACTGCACCTAAAACTAGTTCTGCGGGTTAAACATCACCTTCCCCAGTCTACAGGAAATCATGCTTTGGACAGGTCTATTTTATACTGGAAGAACACATTATGGCCCACCAGCACACAAAGGGTCAACCCACCAGCCCGATTCTCCATGCCAGCACAAGCACCAACTATAGTACATTTCAATTTAGGAGGTGCCAACTCACCTGTTATAACCTGGACAATTTACTTAGGCTCAGATAAACTGTAGTGACAGACTATAGTCTATTACAGATGTAACTGGGGGTAACGGAATTGCAAGCTGATGTACTGGATGAGACGACACCAGGGGGTTCATATTTTGGGTTGCCTTATGTTAATCCTGGGGAGGATCGCCAGCCCCTTGGATGCATGATATTGAACGGGTGATTTATGGTCGTGGAGTCTCCCCGTGGGCCCCGGAATAGCTGACTTGGGGCAACAAATAGGCATTGGGGATATAGAAGAGGCACAGATTGGGTCATCTAGTTTTCCTTCTCCAGTCTCACAAGTTAGTAGGGGTACGGGTGATCGGACCGGCTTAACATATTGTCTGAGATGCAACGGAAGTGAGATCGGCTTGAAACAAAAGATCGGCTGTTCAGTCAATCAACAGCAACCCTCGCAACTGAGGGACTTTTTAACCCAGAGCTCAATTGAGCATAGAAGGTTTTTTCCTGACAATCCACGGTCATTAAGACAGAATCACACAACCTAGCAAGCAGAAAGATACCGGTAATTATGGTGTTCCATTTCGGCCATTTTTGCGTCGCGCGTCGCAGGCGACGGGAAGGGCGACGTCGCCCACGACGTCGCCCTTCCCGTCGCCCTTCCCGTCGCGTTCTTATAATGTTAAGAGATAGAACGCGACGCGACGTCGCCCTTCCCGTCGCCCTTCCCTTTAATCAACACGACGCGATGCGCGACGTCGCCCACGACGTCGCCCATCCCGTCGCCCTTCTCGTCACATTCTTATAATGTTAAGAGGTAGAACGCGACGCGACGTCGCTCTGTTTAAAGGCGACGGCGCCCACGACGTCGCCCTTCCCGTCGCCTTCCGGTATTTTAGGACAAAACCGATCTGCGCATGCTTAGGGAGCAGCTATTGCGATGTGGATCGTATGGCGAGGCCGTCATTTCATGAATGATCTCTGCCAATATCGATGAAGAAAATGTCAGCGTAAATGAATAATGATTATCCTGCATTATCGTATAGCTTTTAAATTGTGTTAAATATTAGTCAATGCTTGGAATGATGCCTGTTATGAAGTTATCTCTCGGAAAGTCTGCAACTCGCTGTGTTGTACTGTACAAATTATATCTTCGCTTCCAAAAAATATACGCACATCCGTACATTGTCTTGAATTTCTTTATTCCCATTGGATTTACGCGCGTATGTGTGTGTGGATTTTCTGTGTGCTTTATTGTGTTTGTGTTTTTCAGTTGTTCTTACAGTATACCTCCTTATGTGACCACATTTACCAGGCCGTTGAAAATATCTTTTTATTTACTGCTGTCCAACACTGTATACCGTTACTTAACCTGTCACGTCCCGACAGATTGTAGTGTGGATCTATAAGCTCTCAATGTAGCGGGGAGAGATAGTCCCATAACTCTCAAAAAGAAAAAAAAAGAAAATTATGATGGAATTGAAGTTATTTTGTTCTTTCTACTCTTTCTAAGAACGGACTGAAGAATATTAGTACTTCTACACTCTTTAAATCGTCCAGCATTTCCACGATCGTTCTAGACGATTAAACTTAAAATTCAGGACGAGTTCTTGGAGTTCGAGTAAGTTGCTCTTAACTGCAGAGATTCTTTCCTCATTTTCAAGAAAAATATAAAAAAAATCATCCTTGAAACACAATTGTCGTCAAATGGCCTGAATAAAACCTGGAACAAAATCCATGAATTATTTTAAGAGTGGATATCAACGAGATTTGAATTTTTCTTGAAATTGAGGAAAGAACCCCTGCAGTTACAAGGACGTAGACAAGCTTTCAGATTTGGGGCGGGGGGGGGGAGCTATACTATGACAGCACAATAAGGCGAGGGTCCAGGGGCCGCCTAGGCCCCGGAAGCTCCAGGATCCCAGATGACTGGAGATGCGTTCTTGGCCTTTCCCAGTGAATAAAACTCAACATTAAAACGCACACGTTGTAACCAGTTTTTTTTTGTCTTTTCTTGCTTTTATGTGTGGGTATTTTCTTTCCAGGGTTATTAAACCTCAAACTTGGTCAACACAAAAAACGTTGTGCAAACTAATTAGCTCAGCGACTCATCCAGGTTGTGGTTTTGGAGGGAATACGTGTTTTGTACATTTTGGAGGGAATTTATACAGTAGTTTTGTGGGTTCCGAATCACGGTGACTTGCGGATCACTTTCCTAATGAACGACTTATATTTCTTGCAATAAAGCATCTGTGTAAATCTTTTCTATTTTTATTGGAACGTCTGTTTCTGTGGACCCAAATAAATGTCGAACAACCGACCTGCGTTGTTTGTTTCTCGGTCAATTCGGCATGGTAATGCTTCCAGTACCACGCAATGGTAAATTCACGCTGGGACAAAAACGAGTGTGATTTCTTAAGTGTTGAATCTACGAGAAATTAAATGGCTTTAAGTGGTAATTTCAGTATTCGTTTCAGTGACTGAATCATATTAATGGCCAAACACAATATCTAATGATTTGCGATAACCCTTAACTCGCCAGCATTGTAACATAATGCGGCATTAGAGATGTCAATTCCGGATTACGAATTGTGACATTGAAGACTGCACACGGACAAATGTCTCTTGGGCAAAGTTATTGCTTTAGAATAATTTTAAGTCACAGAACGGGATAGTCTTCACCCCCCCCCCCCTTCCCCCACCCCACCACACACATACCAAAGATTTCAAAATTAAAGATTTCATTATTAAAATTGGGAAAATATATCTGTGTGTCCTTTCCTCTATTTTCTTTTGTCCAAATATAGATGCTAAATAGATGTCCGATGTCCATTTAGAGAGTTTATATATTGTAATCTTGAATATGCGAGTAGAATTCGTTCAGCTGTCAGAAACACGATGGAACGTGTGTGTAACTTTCTTAAATTTGAATCTGAATTCCATGCAGTATATCAGGTCAGATGGGGAAACATTTTCGACAGGTTTCTATTGAACCAGGTCCGTCAGGTTCAATCTTAAATGAATGGAGTCGTCCGTGAACAAATAACGAACTATCGAAATCCTGAGAGAATTAATTTAATTAGTGAGGATAATTTCCGTATATGGCATGGTCAGACAGATCAGGCCGTCGTTGTCTATGAACAATTTCTGCCTCAGTAATGGCAATCCAACAAAGTCCAGGCATGTGATACCACAGTTTTCGCCTATTGGGATATTGGTGATAAATGACCACTCAGGCTTTACAAAAATATATATATATATATATATTCCCAGCGGCTGTAACGACCGCTAGATGGCGTGATCCGCTTCTTACCAAAGTGATTCGCAACTACCCGCGCTGGTGCACTGAGACGGACATGATTTTCTCATTGATTTACAAGTTCGATTAGAGAATGTTATACATGCAATTATCGACGACAGATTTTCGTAGAAAATAAGGCCAAGAATCACTCTCAACTCTTAACAACACGAGCGCCAACAGTCTAGATGTAAAAGGCGATTCGGAACTCCCCTATTAACTGTATGCTTAAACATGCCTCGTGTCCTATGCTTGACCACTTTCCCCTCTGACAAACACGCAGTGGGGAATCACAAACACGTCTATTTTTTGTTTATCTTGCAAATATTTGGGGGGGGGGGGGCATGCCCCCCTTGTCTACGGCCATGAGTTAAGAGCAACTTACCCGAACTCCAAGAACTCGTCTTAAATTTGAAGTTCAATTGTCGTCAAACGTCTAGTACGATCGTGAAAATGCCGGATAATTCGAAGAGTGCAGAAAAACTAATATTCTTCAATCAATTTTTAGAAAGAATAGAGAGAACATAATTCTCACAGTAAAATGACTTCAATTCCATAATAATTTCTTTTCTTTTTTTCTTCTTTTTGAGAGCTATAGGACTATCTCTCTCTGCTAAATTGAAAGCTAAAAGATCTGCTACAATCTGTCGGGACGTGACAGGTTGAGTACCGGTATACAGTGTTGGACAGCAGTAAATAAAAAGGATATTTTCAACACCCTGGTCAATGTAGTAACATAAGGAGGTATACTGTAAGGATATCTGAAAAATGAAAACACACAAACACATAAAAGCCACACACATATTCACGCGTGTACGGATGTGGGGGTTGCGCATATCTTTTGGAAGCGAAAATATAATATGTACAGTACAACACAGCAACTTTCCGAGAGATAATTTCATAACAGGTATCATTCCAAGAATGGACTAATATTTAACACCGTTTAAAAGCTATACGATAATGCAGGATAAGCATTATTCATTTACGCGGACATTTTCTTCGTCGATAGTGGCAGAGCTCATTCATGAAATGGCGGCCTCACCATACGACCCACATCGCAATAGCTGCTCCTTAAGCATGCGCAGCTCGATTTTGTCCTAAAATACCGGAAGGCAACGGGAAGGGCGACGTCGCGTTTAAACAGAGCGACGTCGCGTCGCGTTCCATCTCGTTCCATCTCTTAACATTATAAGAACGCGACGGGAAGGGCGACGTCGTGAGCGACGTCGCCCATCGCGTCGTGTTGATTAAAGCGTGTTGATTAAAAAGGGCGACGTCGCGTCGCGTTCTATCTCTTAACATTATAAGAACGCGACGGGAAGGGCGACGGGAAGGACGACGTCGCGCGACGCAAAAATAGCCGAAATGGAACACCATAGGTAATAGATCTGTTCAAATTATGTCAAAATCGGAAGTGAACTGCTCTTTTTGAAAGTTTTCCTCTTTCACTTCTATGTTAAAATCAGGCTTTTCGGAGGAAGGAGAATCTTCTAATGACATCATTGTATGTAATCGAATCCTGTGCATGAGATGGAAATATAACAAGCCCGCCAATTTCCTATCTTGGTACTAAAAACACTAAGTATATAATAAAGTTGTATTCCATTGCATAAGAATTATCTTTGTGTATGATAAATACAACAAAATATACCACACGGATGCTTTCTAACGAAATTAGGATTAACAACAACAACAATAATCTCTCTTGAATTGCTCACCGTCAGTTGGTGTACATGTAGGTGAAAGAAGCCGTTGTAGAAGTTGTAGAATATAGCAAGACAACATTACGAATTAATATCTATATTTTTGTAGGGCAGGCAACATAAGGCTAGTGACACTTGGTTCCTTGTTTCCCCATCAGACTGTTTCCCAAAAGTGATGCGAGCGGGGTCTTAATCTTCATTATTCGTTACTCATTATTTGGCATGAATTCGAGCCGACATCATTCGACCGCCATATTTGATCTTGTTTAAACAAACGAGTTATCTCCCCTGACGGGATTTTACAGGAATGCATATTATTTTCGTCAAGTTTGCTATTTCCATGATGTCCATTGTCAGAATTGATGTCTTTGCGGTTGTAGAGCGAACTGATGTGGGCTTAATCATTTCGCTGATTTAAACATGTTCAAACGAGAAATTGCGCTTGGAAAGTGCATCAAATTAGGAAAACAGCAAATAATGAAAATCAAAAGACGGGAATTAGATAATCAAGCGTGGAACGGCCTAGTCCGTTCAGACGCTTCCCCTGTTTCCTTCTGTTGTGGATGTTTGGGGTCTATCGCAGATCAGCGACTTAGCTATATGAACAGCTACTGTCTATAGCCATAGGCAATAATCGTCCTACATATTTTACACAAAAGCGATAGTTCTGTCTATGATTGGTTGCCTGGAGAGCGAACTCGGCTTCGCGCGACACTTCTAGAACAAGTCAGATGGCATCAGTACACAATTAATTCTGTTACTTGTTATGTATTAGCGTTAAAAATCGGCAAAAATCCAGAAAATTCACAATGCATAAATCCACCTGGCATGTCAATATTTACCTTGTGCGACATTACCAGTGGAAGTCTTGACAGATGTTGACCATGGAAATTTCAAATTACCGCCACTGACAGCTGATTGGTGCTACAGAATGTCATTCGATTTGTAAACAGGGAGCCTTCTCACCCTTCACTGATCATGTCTTCATCCACCATGCTTTTTCAAAGTGGCCCAAATCAACACCAGGAAGTACAGTTTGAAGACTCATCTGCAAGTTGAAATATCAAATGTATCAGAAATGCTGAAAAATCGCAGCTCATAAAATCCATAAAGATCTGCTCTCAAATTTCTAAACAATGTAGATCGTGGGCACCGACCCGGAAGTGATTAATTGTGTACTGATGCCTGTCAGGAATGGAACCATTGTTAAAATAAGGAATGCTCTCATCTGAACAAACCATACCCATCCCCAAACATTCTTGAGAAGGCACAGATAAAACTATGCACAGATAGAGATTTTACAGCCTATATACCAAGGGTACCCCCTTTATAATTTCCCCTCAGTTTGCCCCATATGACTTAAGACTGAGGTACAAGTAAAAAGTACAATATCTCACTAACCTGTACATATTTTTCCATCTGGTAAAAAGCACCAAGTCGACAATCCTTCTGCCTATAAAAAGAAGTATAAAGCATTAACTAGATATGTTAAACACTATTTTTAATTATTTTTTTATTATTTTAATTCATTTTTTTATGAAATTATTCAAATTAAAGTTTAAAAATAAAGAAAACTTAAATTCAAAATGTGTCAAAACATCATTTGTTTTCAACCTGCTCATTTAGGCTACATTTGGTAAAAATTTCCTTCATGGCAGTGGTTAACTTCTCCATGTAATCAGTGGGTCATCCCAGTAATCTATGAAATGGGATTTAAATTTGATGTTGATACAAAGATCAAAGACATGTTTAATCCTGTAATAAGTAACAGCAAGATACACAAATGTGTACACAACACATACCAAAATATAACACAGAGGTGTTTATGGTATACACAACTCCCATATAGAGAATATATGTCAGTTCAATTGGATGGATCTACATCTCATCAAGATCTTGCTGGCAGTAATTAGAAAGATGCACATATTACTTGTAAACAGTTATTATTACTGAGAAAACTCCTAAATAACATTGAGGAATATATTCTGTGTCAGATTTCAAGTCCATGAATGCAATGTCTGCAAACAGGCAACACTTGTCAAAACACAACATAGAAGAAAAAAGGAATAAAATTCAATGACAACATATCTGATGGTCATTTGCTGATCTCTGCTACATTAACAACCATGAAAGATGAGGACAGCTGGAAGTTGCCTAACTTAAACTGTTAACTGTTTGGTGAAAGATTAAAGTGGCAACTTACAGTGAGAAAGGCCTATCTTCCAACAGAGTTGGAGGCATACCTCTGAGTCACACTGTGCGAAATTCCCAGAGTTGATGTGTGTGTGTGTGGGGGGGAGAGGGTTGTATGGGGCTTGCTAATATTTGGTGCCTGTAATCCATGTTTCTTGCTACCTACAAGATTTCTGATATGAATATGAAAGAGAATTACATACTTATAGTCCTGGAGATAATGGAAATGGAATGAAGAGAAAGTATTTGCTATGATGCAAATGTGACTGACAATAAACACACAACAATGAGAAACCCTCAACAGTCAGATTAACTGTTGACTCAGTTAATCAGATTTTATTTGTCTCATTAAAGTTACAAATGCAAAAGGCATTTTGGAAATTCTTTGTGTGTGGAACAAACATCTGAGTTTTTACAGGTGATATAATTAGTATTAATTTCATGTGGTTTTAGACTGATATAAAGTGAATTAATGCATAAATGATTTGAAGCATTGAAGATTTGAACTGAGGTCGCGATTTTGAAAAAAAGCATGTAATTGTATCTATGTGAATTTCCTTTCTTCCATTTACATTTTATTGTATCTTGAAAGTTCATTTGCTCATAATTACCAGCTGTGTTAAATGAACCTCGTCATATTTGGCATTGACTATTTGGCCCTAGTACTGACAAATCAGTCATTTTTTGCCTATATTTGCTCCAAAAGGTCTCAATTTTGTCGCAGAAATGGCATAACAATACAAGAGATGTTACCCAGCATTATCAGTATGATATTTATTTCAACCACATTTAGCAAGAAAAAAAATAATTTTAATAATTAAAAAAATTATTAAAATTAATTAAAATTTTTATTTTATTTTATTAATAATTTAATAACATAAATTTGAAACAACCCTAATATTTGAACTTAGTTCAGGAGTCATCATGGAAAAAATTGGGCTGATCCAGTAAAAACTGTAGCCACAGTGACGATTTAAAGTTCTCTGGTCAAATGTGAAAATGTCGTGTGATAGGCATCAGTACACAATTAATTCTGTTACTTGTTATGTATTAGCGTTAAAAATCGGCAAAAATCCAGAAAATTCACAATGCATAAATCCACCTGGCATGTCAATATTTACCTTGTGGGACATTACCAGTGGAAGTCTTGACAGATGTTGACCATGGAAATTTCAAATTACCGCCACTGACAGCTGATTGGTGCTACAGAATGTCATTCGATTTGTAAACAGGGAGCCTTCTCACCCTTCACTGATCATGTCTTCATCCACCATGCTTTTTCAAAGTGGCCCAAATCAACACCAGGAAGTACAGTTTGAAGACTCATCTGCAAGTTGAAATATCAAATGTATCAGAAATGCTGAAAAATCGCAGCTCATAAAATCCATAAAGATCTGCTCTCAAATTTCTAAACAATGTAGATCGTGGGCACCGACCCGGAAGTGATTAATTGTGTACTGATGCCAGATCGGCGTGTCGCTCTGACAGCTGCGACATGGCCAATGGAGATGACACGAATACGCGCGTACACACACACACACAACGCCATACTTACAAGCACAGTGGCTGGAGCTAACTTCCTATACCGATTGTCCGAAGAGACGTAAGTTAATATTATGATTATCCACCTGGATTTCCAAGTAGCGGGGTATGTATCATTGTAAGTAGTTAGTTGACATACATTTAATGGTTTATCCGAGGACATCTATATGTATATGTATATGTATATGTATATGTATCAATATTGGATGTAGAGATAATCGATATGGATATATATATCGCCGTTCATAACCGCACATATAACCTGGATAGAACTGGGTAGACTTCCCCTCAGATTTGATGTTCTGAAACGCCTTTTATAATTCTGGTATCATATATCAGACAATCCATTTGTGCCACAGAGGAGTTTTACGAATAACAATATATATGTAACTCCGAAGAATGATATCATGGTTAGAATGATCTATATTTCAACTTAATTCAAAGTCATTTTCAAGATACAAATTGGAGCAAGTGAGACATAGGATATATATACACTAAGGAGGTTGTAAAGCCAGTTATATTGGAGAGACACAGTGTTGTATTATGAAAAGACTTCAACAGCATTCTTATGACAACAAGCGCTGGATGATCGCAAAGACCTCCGTCGAGGCAACATGGTCCATAGGGGAATACATCACTGAATAACATAGGGCCGGATGCCAAGCTCAATTTTGCAATTGTTGGACGTTAACTTCACCAATGGTAATTAACCTGAGATTGAGGGTTCCCCAGTAGCCTGTCCAGCTAGGGATGTGGAAGTCACATTCCCCGCAAATAAATTTTGTTTGATTTCACGTGCTTGAAATATTGGGGTATGGAATAGAGTATATTGATGGAAACCAGGAATACTGCTTGAGACATCAGGCCCCTTCCCACCCACACCTCTCCCTGAGAGGACGCCCCCACCCAAATCAACACGTTAGAGGCAGAAATGAGACCCTGTGTGCCTAGTTTTACCAACTTGCTTGTGATTTTGTGCTATAGTCCCTGCACATCAACACGTCATATTTTGTATGTGTACAGTATAGCATCCTCATTGGCAGAATCCTCTGCAAAACACATCTGATTTTACCGACACTCCGTTCTGATCTGCCTCAGCATCATGTGATGATGATTCAATGAGCTCGGAATAATTTTGTATACTTGTGTTACAGGTCACCTTCACCATAATGTATCAATTACCATGGACTTGTACATGTATCACATTCATATTGAATGGTGATGGCTTATGAGAATATTGCCCATATGGAACAAATGGCTGGATTCCAGCGAATAAAAAGTTCATGTTAATCATAAACAACATACAATTAATAATACTATCAAATAATTATGTATATCCTTGTCGACATCAATATAATACAGAGAATATTATGACTGAATCATTTAGTACGATTGCCCATTACCCTCAAATTAGAAATATCTTCAGCAGCTAAAGTTAAGCCAATCATAACAATATATAACACCATGGTATTGTTGTAATATCACCCAGGTATTGATCTTTGGTTAAGAATGTAATGAGATACATATACCTGTTCTTTGTGTTATTCTGTATGCAGTTCATTCTGTATGTATTTTATACATGTACATATACCAGAAGTGGAATTGAAATTTGAATAAAATAATCAAAATATGTTCGGTTTTACCTCTGGCTAAATCATTTCAGACACATTCAAGTCCTCTCCTGGTCAAGGGAGATAATTTTGTAAAAATAAAAAAAAAAAAAACAAGAAAAGATCCACACTGGTGCAGACCAGAAAGTGTTATGACCTTTGATGATATTTGTGGAGCATGCTGCAGGACTTCAACTTTCATGAATCGGATATTATCCACACAATCCCATTCTACATGATATTTTTGCCATAGCACCGATAAACTAGATCCCTTCATTTATGTGGCCTAGATCCAGGAGCTATTGGGAGCTGCAGGTTTTGTAAAAGTTAGATCCAATTATTCTGAGAGAAGGAATGAAGTCCGGCATGGTTGTTTTAAGTTAGAACTAGGCATCCCTGAAAATGTCTGACCGATTGACACGTGTATCACTCTGCCGGTGGTCATTACATGCGTAATGTTTATTTCCTGAGGAATCAGCTGATATCCAATGTGTGTGTGAGGGGGGGGGGGGAGTTGTGGCCAATCACTGGCTCTGATTTTCACCACCTCTGTCATTCCACACCTTTCTGACACAGCTGAACCAATCAATAGTCTGTTTTGGTTTTTCCATTTCATCCAGTACATCCATTGTGTAACAGTCCTGTTGCATCTGATATCAGAAGTACTGAATCCATGACCTGGAAGTTGGAATCAATTGTATACATATTTAATATCAAAACTCACTTCATTGAAAATATTGATGGCCTTCATTATATTTCACTCTTTCGTCATACACAACAAGATGAAATCCATCATACCAGTTCGCACCTTTCATACGTGTACTTAATAGAACTGGAACCTGACCATGTTACAAGAATTTGCAAAATTATGAAATGAGAACTGAGTACTATGAGAACTTAATCCAATCTATGAGTGATCAATAATATGAATTCTGAAGAACGATGATGGATCTTGACCACTGGTTGGATTGGAGTTCATGTTAGTGGCATGAGCATGATAATAATCCAGTATATCATAATCTAGAACAGGATTGTTTATATCAGTAACTTCTCTATGGAGCAATATTTTGACAAACGAAAATTAGATCACGAAAGAGAATATGTATACTGTGTTTGAGGTCAGAATATTTCTGCCTCCCCAATGGAAGGCGAAATTTGAATGAATGGTCTGTGTTGTCAGTGTGTCTGATGTCCCCCTTGCAAAGACAAGAAAATTTTCTATGTAATTTATTATTTATTGATTTTCTTTTTGTCTAATTGTCTTCTGTTCAAGTCATTTAGCATCATGTATATCATGATCCTTATTTCATCTAGTGATAGTGTCTATTTGGTTCCAGATCACGGGGCTGAACAAAGCATGTGAAATGTGATCGTATGGCAAATAAATGCCCAGTGGTATGTCCAGGGCTTAAAAAAAACCCACTCCTTTGTTTCATCTACAATTCAGAATAAGTTTTCAGAATATTATCAGGTTTTAACAAGCAAATTATTCTTCATCAACAGGTGTCACAGCACACAGTGTGGATGTCACTAAACTGTTAGGATAAATGAAAAGAAAAGTATATGTATATCATTTATCAGCTTTATTAAATAAGTTTACAGACTCACGCAGGTAGATCAATTTGGTGCTTCTGCAAAATCAAACCATTATTCAACTGCCAAATGCCAAGATAAATAGCCCCCCCCCCTCGGAAATATGATTTATCAGCAAAATTTAGAATAACTGTTTTTAAACAACCAGGCTGGTGGATATCATCAACTGAAAGAAAAAAGTAGCAAAATCAGGGCATCGTCGATTGTGCTGTTGTCTTCCCGTCAGTCACTCAGTTTGATATGCAACAACAACAACTTGGGCTATTTGGTTGGCGTCGACATACATGTAAGTCATCAGCCAACAAATACTTTTCGATATATAGAAATGACGGGTGGTGTACTATGAATCATTGAGTTGTAATGACATCAAATGGCGACAATAAACTTACCAGAAAAACGGCAAAAAATCGCGTTGTCCATCTGGAGGGCCGCCATGTTAAATCTCCCGGTGGATGGAAGGTGGAACCCGACTACAGAAGCAAGGCCCATTGTAATGCATTGCAATGGGGAACCCCATTATTTCAATTGTGTCCAAGAAAAGTGCGTCAAAATTTCGTCGGGAACCATGACAATCCCTATTGGAAATCCTAGGAGTCGTGGGTTCCCCATATGACAATTATTTGGCGGGAGATTTCACGTTGCGCTCCTAGACCTCCGTCTAATCGACGGAGGTCAAAAAAAGCGCCATTTTTAACCATATCAATTTTTTTAACCATATCAATTCATGTGAACAGTTTAATTTCTTTTTCGCCATAGACCATTTCCATGACACTATAATACTGAACCTATGTCAACTGTGGACAAGGTGTTCTTAAACACACAAATAATAGACCGAGCAAATCACTGGCGTGTTTTATTATATAAAGAAGCATTGGCAATTAGAACTTACAAGCCAAGCCTCAACACTGGAATTTGTGCCTCGCGGGAACTTTTAATCTTCAGATAGTGAGCTCGAATCAGCATTGACCATATGAACTTCATATTAACGCCATGAGCTGTTTAATTGTTTTGTCACGTATTGTATAGTATTGTTTTAGTCTGCACAGTGTTCACTGTCCTTAGTGTATATATATCCTATGTCTCACTTGCTCCAATTTGTATCTTGAAAATGACTTTGAATTAAGTTGAAATATAGATCATTCTAACCATGATATCATTCTTCGGAGTTACATATATATTGTTATATTAGACAATCCAGGTTCTCTTGTGTATGAAGTATATGTCAATACTATAGACTATAGCAGTTGGACTGCATATGTTTGTAAGTTACTGAATTCTTGTGGTTTCGGCTATTTGTATAATAATCAATTACACGCCACAAAGAGTGATATTAAAACTGTTATGTGTAGGATAAGAGATATCACTGTGCAAGAATTATTATCATCTATACACTCATCATCTAAACTTGATATACTCTCCACAATTACAGCTACATTTAACCGAGCTAGTTATATTGATTTAGTCTCTGGAAAAGAAAACAGAAGAATTATTTTTAAGTACAGAATAAGTGCACATAAGCTAGAAATCGAATCTGGACGTTATCGTGGTATAGAGAAAATGTTAGATATTTATCCATATTTCAGTCAATTAACCAGAAATGTTAAACTAAGCTCACGCTTGCAAGTTCAAATAGGACTATCTTGTATGCTGTATGTTCCTATCTCAAACTGTGTGAAACACTACGACAATCTTGAAGCTGGCTCATTGAGCTCGATATATGACGAAATGTATAGACACTATTGTTCAAATCATTTTTTCTGTATGTCTGTTGTACTCTGACCATATTGCCAATCACTTGTGACTGCTGAAGTGTCAATAAAGTTATCTTATCTTATCAGCTCTTAGCTTTAGGACAGCCGTCTGGCCTCAAAACATGGCACGCAAATGGAATTTTGTTTTTTAACTCATTGATGACTCCACTAAAACAACCTACTTCTATCCTTAGCTCTATCTAGGCCGGGGGGGGGGGGAACCCTAAATATTTTTCTTACCCCTTGAGCTAGGGGACTGAAACATACCACACTATAACAAAGCGGCATGTTTTGGTCGATTTTTCGGTCAGATTTTTCATTAAGCAATTTCTCCTAAAAAACTGCATGATAAATTAGTAAATATTAATGTCATGTGAAATAAAGTAGTTTTCCCCACTTTTCATCGCAGAAAAGCAGACATTTCAAAGAAAAATGACGAAAACATCACGTTTCTGGTACCCACGTGGCCGCCATCTTGAATCCATGATCCTCGGCTCGGAGGTTATGCAAATAGTCTCAAAATATAAAGTCACAGAGTTTCAACTTTCCATTCTTTGTCGTTCCGGAGATAGCACAGAAAGTTTGGTAGGGGGCCCCCATTTGACCCCCCCCCCCCCCGCTCCTCCCCCCTCCATTGGTAGGGTTAATAACCTAATGTTTCATAAAAAATTTCTCCGAAAATCTATTGATCAATAACTTATACTGGTTTCACTACTAGCCATCTTCATACACAAGTCGACTTCGCCGTTCACTTTAGACTTGATATAGATCAACTCACCAGCTCTGTTCACTTTAGACTTGATATAGATCAACTCACCAGCTCTGTTCACTTTAGACTTGATTTAGATCAACTCACCAGCTCTGTTCACTTTAGACTTGATATAGATCAACTCACC
Organism: Hanleya hanleyi; assembly: GCA_036873755.1. Lineage (NCBI taxonomy): Eukaryota > Metazoa > Mollusca > Polyplacophora > Lepidopleurida > Hanleyidae > Hanleya > Hanleya hanleyi. The sequence continues at coordinate 9,257 of JAVTVY010001692.1, read as the reverse complement.
AGCTCTGTTCACTTTAGATCAACTCACCAGCTCTGTTCACTTTAGACTTGATATAGATCAACTCACCAGCTCTGTTCACTTTAGACTTGATATAGATCAACTCATCAGCTCCGTTCAGAAGAGTTTATAAATAGACATGAAATTTCATTGACCTCGAATGCACTTGAATTCGGAAATATGCTGTGTGATTGTGTTATTAAATATGCTGTGTGATTGTGTTATTAAATATGCTGTGTGATTGTGTTACAGAATAGCTGCTGTATGTTTCTGGCCACCGCTATTCCAATTTGCGTTTTCTTCGCCATCCTTATACTGTTCGGTATTCATCAGGGGAAAAACGGACTCCAGAAATCTGATAAATTACAGGCTTTTCATACCACTTCTGAAAAATAAATTGTCTGGGCTTACACAAGATATAGATATGAATAACTTCCATATCATCCAAGGGGTTTTGTAGATCTGTAATTTTGTTCAAGTAGGACATCACATGACCCGAAAAGGGCGGGTCACATGGGTTAGAGTTTAGCTCATTGGCTGACGACATCACGTTGGTGTTGATTTCTGAGGATTTCCCTTATGCATGTAGTTGCATGTAGACCGAAAATGGATACACACGCTCCCAGGTCTGTCTTACCGTGTATAGATGATGCAGATGGTTACAGGTTGCACTACCCCCATTTTAGGAGAAGTGACGTAAAGTTAGAATACATCACCTTACACACAACCGTTGGGTATGTTCTGATTGGCTCGTATGTGGTATGTTCTGATTGGCTCGTATGTGGTTTGTAGATGAAATTTACACCTCGATCTCTGAATGTTTCAGGTGGCCTGATCTATCAAAGCTACCTCGGAGTGTGAGCGGAGAAGTCCTCTTGAACATGAAGATTCTACTATTACCAGTTTATTATAAATTTTCAGAGTGTATGGAAATGCCGTGGATTCAATTACTAACTGTGCAGGGGTGATATTTTCACATTTGTGACTAAGTTTGAGACGGTTTCATATTTTGCGTAATTTTCACGTTTAACGCTGTTACATGTGATGCAATGAATGTTATTACTAACTGTGCAGAGGTGACAGCTTGTCAGGCGGTCATTTATGTCGACTGCATCTTCGTCGCTGAAAGCAATCAAAGCGCCGAGTTCATATTGTATCAGCATTGAAGTAGGGGATGTTCATTTGATTTAAAAAAAAAAATCCGTATTTATTCACCAGGTTAAGAGGAGATGACCCACGTGAAATTAATTAATGAGGGCCCACAATGATCGTTATAAAGATATGACAGCGAAATGTATGCATATCACTTAAAAGCCATAACACTGAATATACAGGGAGATTTGACTTTTTCCTTTCTTGATGCTCGTTAAATCAAACCTCGGTCAAATTTTCTCCATTTTATTACATAATACCAAACACAATAGTTCTTGATGAACAAGGGGACACCATGCGTTCCTAGAAAATATTAGCTAATTGAAAAGATAAAATGAGCCTTTACAGTCCTATGTCCAGGAGCGGGTGGGGCGTGAAATCGGGGTGGGAGATGGAAGCCTTATTGGAGATTCATTTATTAGCCATTTACAACGTTTCCTTTTTATCCCCCGGTATATATGCCCGGGGGATATAGCTATAGTTACGGAAGAAAACAATGGCCAAGACAATAAGATTAAATTAGGATATAAATAATGTACAATTGTATAAAACGTAAATAACTTTAACCCTCGATGGTTAACGTAAATGGTTAACATTGAAGCTAATATTACTGAGCTAAAAAGCTAAGACAATGCCATTAAATGAGGATATAAGTAATGTACAAATGTGTAAAAAGTTAATAACCCACTATGATATTTGAAATTGAGAAGAGTCCTTCTCCAGAGTATATTGTACCTGAGCGGGTGAGATTATATGGATTGTCTATTTCAATTTACAATGTCTCGAGTGCTTACTTTTGTGATATATTCAAGCTGTTCTTCGGCGAAGTATTCGCTCGCTTTGGCCAGGCATTCTTCCCTTCTGTGAACTTATCTTCCGCACTCCCTCAGCATTGCATCGAGTATGGTTGGCTTCGCATTAATTATACCTTTTGAACATTTATTACTCCGTGATATTGATAATATATTACATTTAAAGTGATGTAAACCCTCAGGTAAAGTTTCCATCAAATGAAAGACCATTGCGAACAGTGCGGGAAAATATTTATTTTATTTTTTTACGATTTTATTATACAGAGTAAACTGCGATTAAAGCATGGTATTCTATGGTGGTCTGTTGCAATCATATTTAGGTCCAGTGACGTCACACTGCCTTAATACATATATTTCAAACTTTGTATGCACTTTCCAATGCTTGATTCAAGATTAAGGTATGTATACTTTGAGTTTCAACACAGATTCACTATTCCAATGTGCATGTTAGTAGTGCTCATTGAGCAAGATAGCAAAGTTTTCACCCGGATGTAACTATGACGTCACAACTTGATGGTTTGTAACGAGGCTTTTGATTGGTTGAGCTGATGGCCATGTTGTAAAGCAAGATGGCGGCTGTCGGCCATGTTGTAAAGCAAGATGGCGGCTGTCGGCCATGTTGTAAAGCAAGATGGCGGAGTGGTTCGGCCATGTTCGGGCATGTTCGGGTTGTCGGCCATGTTGTAAAGCAAGATGGCGGCGTGGTTCGGACATGTTCGGACGTCACAACTTGATGGTTTGTAACGAGGCTTTTGATTGGTTGAGCTGATGGCCATGTTGTAAAGCAAGATGGCGGCGTGGTTCGGGCATGTTCGGGCATGTTCGTGTTGTCGGTGCTGTTGTAAAGCAAGATGGCGGTTGTCGGCCATGTTGTAAAGCAAGATGGCGGCGTGGTTCGGGCATGTTCGGGCATGTTCGGGCAAAAAAAAGTTCCGGCAAAAAAAAAAAATAAAAAATGTATTCATGCGCGGTGATGCGGTTTGGCCGTGGTTTTGGCGGTGATTCGGTCTCGGGAAAAAGCTTCCGCGGAGAAAAAGTAGTCCCTAGATAAAATGGTCCGATGGGGTCGAGTGAGGTATCAAAGTGAAGGTTAGGTGAAGGAGCATCTAATGGGCTGGGTGTGGGGTTGAAATATCGTCATCCTGCGCATGCGCGGCGGCCGAAGGGTATGAAAATAGCCTTTTTGGAGCTAGGGGAGCCCCTAAGGGTCCGATGGGGTCGAGTGAGGTATCAAATTGAAGGCTAGGTGAAGGGGCATCTGATGGGCTGGGCGCGGGGTTGAACTATCGGCATTCTGCGCATGCGCGGAGGCCAAAGGGTATGAAAATAGCCTTTTTGGAGCTAGGAGATTGACTACTGGTCCAGTGGGGTCGAGTGAGGTATCGATTTGAAGCATTCGTGAAGGGGCATCTGATGGGCTGGGTGTGGGGTTGAAATATCGGCATTCTGCGCATGCGCGGTGGCCCAAGGGTATGGAAATAGCGGTTTTTGAGCTAGGGGAGTCCCTAATGGGCCAATGGAGTCGTATGAGGTATCAAAGTGAAGCATTCGTGAAGGGGCATCTGATGGACTGGGCGTGGGGTTGAAATATCGGCATTCTGCGCATGCGTGGTGACCCAAGGGTATGGAAATAGACGTTTTGGAGCTAGGGGAGCCCCTAATGGTCCAATGGGGTCGAGGGAGGTATCAAAGTGAAGCATTCGTGAAGGGGCATCTGATGGGCTGGATATGGGGCTGAACTATCGGCATTCTGCGCATGCGCGGTGGCCCAAGGGTATGAAAATAGCCGTGTTGGGAGCTAGGGGGGCCCCTAATGGACCAATGGGGTCGAGTGAGGTATCAAAGTGAAGCTTATGTGAAGGGGCATCTGATGGGCTGGGTGTGGGGTTGAACTATCGGCATTCTGCGCATGCGCGGTGGCCCAAGTGTATGAAAATAGCCGTGTTGGGATGTAGGGAGCCCCTAATGCACCAATGGGGTCGAGTGAGGTATCTAAGTGAAGCATTCGTGAAGGGGCATCTGATGGGTTGGGTGTGCGGTAGGAATATCATTCTGCGCATGCGCAGATGCAATACGGAGGTCTCGTCCAATCAGAAGCGAGTATTTCAAATCCGTCCCAGAGCTCTCGTCCAATCAGAAGCGAGTATTTTGACCCGGTGCATTATGGGACATATCCAAGATGGCGGCACGTATGTTCAAGATGGCGGCTCATCCGGTGTCGAAAACTGGCCATTTTGTCGGATGTGGTCACTTTGTGTCGAAAACTGGACCCGGGCATGTTCGGGCATGTTCGGGAAGGGTCGGCCATGTTGTAAAGCAAGATGGCGGCGTGGTCGGCTTTCGGGAATGTTCGGGCATGTTCGGGAAGGGTCGGCCATGTTGTATAGCAAGATGGCGGCGTGGTCGGCTTTCGGGAATGTTCGGGCATGTTCGGGCATGTTCGGGTTGTCGGCCATGTTGTAAAGCAAGATGGCGGCGTGGTTCGGACATGTTCGGGCATGTTCGGGCATGTTCGGGAAGGGTGGGGCATGTTGTAAAGCAAGATCTCAGTGCATGGTGGGAGGTGGATAGAAAAACGTATAAAAGGAGTCCATTTTTAGGGAAAGGGGTGTATTCAATCTGACTTACCTGACCTGACCTGTCTCCCTGCCTGCCTGCCTGCCTGCCTGCATCCCTGCCTTGCTTGCCTGCCTGCATTCTGCCTGTATGGAATGCATGTACTGACTTGGTTCTGGGTTTTTCCATCACGGTTGTGCGCAGGTGTATGACGTCACTTCCGGTCTGCGTGAATCGGGTGTGACCTGGGACTATGGGATGCATGTACTGACTTGGTTCTGGGCATTTGTCATCACGGGGAGGTCACGTGATCAGTTCAAGGTCATATCCATTTTTTATCGATATGTCAACCCCACACCCAGTCCATTAGATGCTCCTTCACCTAAGCTTCACTTTGATACCTCACTCGACCTGTGGTGTGAGTGAGTGCAAGAATGTATTCATCCGCGGTGATGCAGTCATGTCTGGCGGTGATTCGGTCTCGGGAAAAAGCTTCCTTGCTCAATGCCTACGGACTTTACCGAAGATACACGGACTTTAACGAAAAGACACGGACGTACACGAAAAGACGCGAAGGTGAACGCCATTGTGGGAAACCTCCCACAGACAGGTCAGTACATGCATTTCTATGTTGTTCACGCATAATAAAAGGATTGATCTGTAATCTGTGTTGTTGCTGTTGCTCCCTTTTTTTTGGACTAACCCATCAGAATAGTACGTATCACGGACTATACCCGTAGAGCTACATCTGGTCTATAAAACACGTCCCTCTGGATCCCACACCTTCATTTCTACACAGCCATGGCGGAGACCCAGCCCCATGCGACTCGCATTTTACAGTATGCCACCGTGGTGAATTCATTCACGGGTTACCGAGCAGTGGTCCGGTCCATGTTTGCAGATGGCGACGACAACGAGGGACGACGCCAGATCCTGAACGAGTTCACAGAAGCGGTCCTCCACAGAGTGCACTCGATGGAGAGGCATGCCATCACTCACCACTACTGGACTATGACAGCCATCCCTGATGCTCGGGCTATGGACCACGAGCGCTCACGCCGCAACCAGCACCGGCTGGTTGGCCTCATACTAGTCTGTGCCCTATTCACCCTGGCGCTGTGGTATTGACACTATAAATACCAGGGTCAGACAGAGTGTGTGTCAGTCACCGTTCGACATTTGGACCAAGCATGTCATCCGTCCTACGAGCCATCCTCCCCCTTACACCTTACCAGGTGGGATTATACGTTTATGAAGATTATGTGACTCTGGTGGAAGATAGTGGCGGGGATTGGAGGGCGTCCCCGGAGACTTTATCGAATACGGTGACACTACAGCGTGATGGGTGGACTAAGTTTAAACGGGTGTTGAGCGGAGAGTTAGACGGACACCTGATCCACCTGGACAAGGCCAACTACGTATACCATACTGCGCTCTACCCACGGGTGGGACGCTACCAAGAGCCGGCTCGAAGTTTCCTCCTAACTCCCTCTGTGGTCAGCCTTGGAGAAAATAGGCCCTCTGGTGGACCAGTTATTTATACCCGACGATCGATCACCCCACCAATTGGCATGGGCTCATGCTACCGAACACGCACTAGATGAACCTAATGAAAAAAAAGCGGATGGAGAAAATACTATATGTATAGAATGCGCAGAGGCTGGAATGACAGGGTCACCTCATGAAGCCACCCACACACACATGACGGGCCAGACCGATGAAGAAGAAGAAAAAATCCGTGATGAAGCCGCGGGGCCAATGGCTGAACCCCATGAACAACTACATGAACCCGACGACGATGCCATTGATTACCCCGCTACACTCAGTCAGCCCAATGACATGACCACCTGGTCCTTTGATCTCACGGGGTTCTCCCTATAAATACGAGAGACAGTGAAATCTGGTACCATTCACGTACTGACCATGACGGAGCATATAGTACTGGCGTATTTCAGCTTGACCCCGAGGTTTTCCTGCACGTGTATGCGGATAAGGTCGATATCATGGAGGAGGTGGGAGACATCTGTGATGCGGACCTTACACAACCGTGCCCGGCCCACATTCGTCTGTCCCGGGAGGGCTGGACCAAATTCAAACGGGTGTTGTCTGGTGAACTGGACGGCGACCTCATTCACTTGTGTCACGATGTGTACATCCGACGCGGCCCTTTCTTTGCTCAATTGGCTCGGCTAGATGGAGGTACAGTGCATTTTACCCTTCACCCTGATCTAGGGTCTGCATTGGAAGATGCCGTGGTGGATGTGGATGAAGTGCTTATCAAGCGGTCATCAGACGAGTTGGACTGGTCATTGACCATGGCCACTGTGGAAGTCCACGAAGAAAATCAGAAAGAAACTCAGGCCCAAGATATACCTGTTATAAATAAACGATAGAGCCAGGGTCCATCATCATTTTGTCACCATGAAGCGCTGGGAGAAGGTGTTGGATAACTTATACTACAGTCCCGACAGTCCGGCAGCCTATAGTGCATTGTCGGCTCTCTCTCGAGCGGCCAAACCCCAGGGGGTACAACGTGCCCAAGTTCGAGATTGGTTAAGAAGACAAGACACCTATACCTTACATCGATATGTCCGTCGCCATTTTCTACGGAACCGGGTCATCGTGGGAGGAATAGATGCCCAGTGGCAAGCGGATTTGGTGGATATGAGCGCCTTTGCCAAACACAACGATGAGAATCGGTATATCTTGACGTGCATCGATATCCTATCCAAGTATGCGTGGGTGGTACCCATCCGGACGAAAACGGGGGCAAATCTCATAGCGGCGTTCAAAGACATCTTCAAGACCGGGCGCAAACCTTTGTATTTGCAAACCGACGAAGGCACGGAATTCCTCAACAGACCGTTCCAAGCCTTTCTCAAGAAACAGAAGGTGTTTTTCTTCCATACGTACAACGAGACCAAGGCTTCCGTGGTGGAGAGGTTCAACAGGACATTCAAAGGCCGCATGTATAAATATTTCACCTATAAGAATACAAGGCGGTACATCGATGTTCTCCCGAAACTGGTGAGGGGTTACAATCGAGCCTATCATCGAAGTATAGAGAGAGCCCCCATTACCGTGACCCAACGCAATGAAGGCCAAGTCCGGCGTGTCTTGTACTCCAGGCCATCGCAGCGAACGACGAAGGCGGTGTACAAGGTCGGCGACCCTGTACGGATCAGTAAAGTCAAGGGCAAGTTCGAGAAAAGTTACTTGCCCAACTGGAGCGATGAGCACTTCCTGATTAAACGGCGCCTACCCGGACAGCGGCGAGTCTATGAACTGGAAGATCTCCAAGGCGAAACGTTGCTGGGGACGTTTTACGACACGGAATTACAGCCTGTTGTAAAAACACAGCAAGACTACTACACGGTGGAGCAGATTTTAAAAACGGAACGTCGACGTGGCAAACTGTTTCATTTCGTGAAATGGCAAGGTTGGCCCAGTTCCTTCAATTCCTGGGTCGCGGCCAACCAGGTGAAACGACTATAAAGCCAGACACCACTGCCGTCCTCCTTCATTCCACATCCGACCACAGTGCTATGAACCAACAGCAGCTGCCTCTGAAGACAGCGTCTCGCAAAACGCGCAAAGCGCAAGTGGGCTTTGGGGTGCTATTGCTAACCCTGCTGAGTGTGTTGTACGCAGGTGTGTTTTACGACGTAACCTATGTTAGCACGTTACTTAACCAACTGAGAACACCAGGCACCAGCGAAACGGGTCTACAGAGAGCACCAGTCGTATCGAGCCCAGCCACCACCACCACCACACCCTGTGTACAAGCCACGTCGAGCTCTACACCTACACCAAGTACATCCACTACGTCTGAACACCTACCGGATTTCATCCCTCACAGTGAACCGACAACGACGACGACCACCCACGTTGTACCCACCCCCAGCACCATCTCTGAACGTGAACAGACAACGACGACCGACGTTGTACCCACCACCACTCTAGTTCACTCGTACGAAATTTACAAGAGCGTGTTACCACGACAACGGATACACCTCAAACCATGGACCCTCGGTGGCAGCATCCCTTCACTTGCGTCATCGCAGGACCGACGGGCTCTGGCAAAACGCACTTCGTCAGGAAGCTCCTTCAACACGCCGACAGCATGATCACTCCACCCATTGCCCGAGTCGTGTGGTGTTACGGAGAATGGCAGGAAGCGTATGCAGCAATGCCCCACATCACGTTCGTGGAAGGCCTACCCAACCTGGCTGATTTGGAACCCGACACCTTGGTGGTTGTGGATGATCTCATGGCGGAGACGGATGCACGGGTCACCCAACTCTTTACCAAAGGCAGCCATCATCGACGGCTCAGCATCATCTACATTGTGCAGAATCCGTTCAGTAAAAACAAAGAACATCGGAATATCAGCTTAAATGCCCACTACCTGGTGGTCTTCAAAAACCCGAGAGATACCACTCAACTGCTGCACCTGGCGAGACAGATGTATCCCGGCCGCACACCGTTTGCGTTGGAAGTCTTCAAAGATGCCACAACCCCTCAGCACGGGTATATGCTCTTCGACCTCAAGCAAGCCACTCCGGACCACCTTCGACTACGGACCGGCATCTTTCCCGGAGAGACCCACCACGTGTACATGCAAAAATAATGTAAACACATCCACAGTGGCGCCCCCAGCTGGGGTCTGTGTGTTTGATGATGGGGAATAATAAAAAGAATGAATACCACAGCAGGGTTGACTTTGTCTGTGAGGTGGAT
>JAVTVY010001691.1:0-33275 GCA_036873755.1 Hanleya hanleyi | reverse complement strand
CTCTTGAAACAACTTTTCAATTATCTCCATATAAAACTCCAGTACAGTTGTTTCATTTACCGGGCCTCAATTTCAAAGAAGGACGCCATAATATATTCATGCTCATTGGAACAAAGTTCACTGATGCCGTATAATGTAATAACAGACGGTCCGTCGGTGTGTCGCTTGTATACCATGCCCAGTGAAATTGCCGAATGAAAAAGCGCACACACCTCCATGACCGTAAATGGCATTGTTGACCTTTGTGCTAGACAACACGAATACATTATGACGTCTCACTATGTAATAGATTCCCGGAACATAACTCAACTGAACTGGATTGTTTGATGGAGAGAATTGCAAAGTTATTTCAAGCGTGATATGTTATCGATTTCACCGAGAAATGGTAGTCATTGTGTAGAGTTTCGTTTGTTTTACACGATGCAAAAAGGAAAATTAATGCAGAGTATTAACAAGCTCCAAAGTATAGATGACTAATTAAAATGTACAGACTATAGTTATAGGTAGACAGAGTGTAAGGAGATGATACGATAAGGCGAGAGTTCGTACTTTTCGCGGTGTAGTTGTAATAAAATAAAATGTTATAAATATAATAGTATTTTAATGTAACCGCAACAGAAAATATATATGTACACAATATTGCGTTATTACTATAGCTATGACATCAAATTAAAATCTGCAGCACGTGCTGTTTCGTGAGAAAAGAGTCTAAATCGAGTTTTCAAACACACTTAGACACGAAGAACCCCTTGGACCGAAACGCCATTTATCCTGGCGATGTAAGGTGGCATTATATCTCTATTGCTGGAAAATCTTTTTGGTCCAATGGGTCCTTCGTGTCCAATCCAGGTAAACCCAGATGGTAAATCAGGGGAATACCATCTAGACGTAACGCTATGAAAACTTCATGCGAAATGTTCGCCGATATTCTACGATATTCCATAATAAGCCAATCACGACAATTTCTGCCTTTTCTCTCTGAAAATGATTGACATTTCGTTTACGAAGATTAACATCTTCGCACGGCACAATCTTTTGATATTTTCTGGTCTCTAATAAAGCCAGACTTTTCGGCGGGAGTAAACTCTTTGATCTTTACGGTTTACCAATCACACTCTCTGGAAATGATGCCATATTTGGATACTGTTTCCCAATCATGTTTATGTATTAGTCCATGTGCTACCGCATGTTATTACTGTGGGCGTGATTTTGAAATTTTCTCGCCAAGCTAGCCACCTTATTGGCTAACAAATGTAGTTTCAAATTTGCACGGGATTTATATAGCGCTGGAATCAGATACAATATTCCGTGATATTATGTCTGAGATTACTGAGATTGTTTCGTGTCAAAATGTGCGTGTTTGAATGACTGGATTGAGGCAATTATTTTTTCGGTTTCAACCACACCACGTATAAGCCAAAATCCCGCCTTATCACAATATCTCCTTTCCAATAATTAGCTCCCTTAATTTGTTGGCACTGTGGAAGGCTCCAAGTTGGCATTTGTCTCCCAGTTTGATTCGAGACATACGAGCCATATTGAATAGTCTCCGTTGACAAAACATCATTTTTCAACATTCATTCTTGCTTTTTTGTTCATGTCAGACACGCCAGGATAATTTTCCTACCATTTTTCCTCTTTTGAATATTTGGTCTTCATTTCCTATTTTACTTTGTGAAGGGTACGTGACGTTGAATTGACACCATCTGTTAGAATGTCATTTCTAATTTTCTCTCTTTTGAAAGGAGATATAAATGGTGCTGTTGAAATCGAAAAAATAAAATGTCGTAAAAATAATTGTGTTGTAATGTAACGGCAGGAGAAACTGTACACCACATGTGAAGTTCTAACTCGATTGTGTTATAATTATATCTATGTCATGAAATTGAAATCCACAGCGTAGTATTACGTGTATTTCGTGAAAAAACGATCGCGAAATAGCACATGTTGCGGGGTTTGATTTCATGTCATAACTATAATTATAACGCAATCAAGCTAGAACTTTCACATACTTAGTGCCTATATTTTCTCGTGCTGTTACATTAAAACAGAATATGGCTATAATTGGACGATCAAAAAATAATGGCGTATCTGACATGACTAAAATTCAAGAGTGAATATTGGGAAATTAAATTCCATCTACCCAAGGGGGTTTACTCAACATATCTTTTCTGTCTCGAAGCAAATGAGAAATGTCAAAATGACATATCTGACATTGCTAAAAATTTCACAGGACAGAATATTAGAAATGACACTCCAGCACCTCAACGTGGCAACACAATATGGCTTATCTTTCACAAAGTAAACTAGAAGAGGAAGTTTAAACTGCCCTATCTGTGATATCCAATTATTCAACAGAGGGAAATCAAACTGGAGTATCCGGTATGACTGTAAGTTCTAGTGATTCATGGGAAATGATGTTCTATCTACCAAAGGGGAACAACTCAGTATGGATTGTAAGACTCCGACTCCGACAATTCAATGACGTTCAAGTGAAAATGATGTTCTGTTTACCTAAGGGGAACAACTCGATGTGGCTTGTCCGTCTCGAATCCCAAAAAATCCCAAATTGACATATCTGAGAAAAATAGAAATGACAATTCATCCAGCTAAGAGGGGCAGCTCGACGTGGCGTATCCTCTGCAGAGTAAAACACATGTACGAGTGGAAGATCAAACTGATATATCTGTTATATTCAAGCCGGGAAATTGAAGGGAATTCAAACTGGAGTATCTGACATAACTTATAAGTTTAAATACACAATCTTGGCAAATGATATTCTGTCTGCCCAAGCGGGGGCTACTCAATATGGCTTTTCTGTCTCAAAAGGAAAATGGGAGAAAAATACCAAACTAGCGTATCTGATTAGATATGCATGGTATTCCATCTAAGGGGACTAACTCGATTTGGCGTATCGTTCTCAGTGTAAATGGAACAGAAAAAAAACAAAACTGATCTATCCGACATATTGAAATATTCAAAGGAATGAAAATATCAGATACTTCAAAATGCCTTCAGCGACCAGTTTAACCTATCGGTCCTGAGCGATTTGGGGTGTAGGGGTTGGGGAGAGCGCCCCCTCGCCTGTTGGCTGGTCACAGTGTCAGTCAAACACACATCCAGGTCAAGTAGGGTTGAACGAAGGAATGACCCTGATGCCGGTGTCAATCCGAGTGTGCGAAGAGGCGTGAACCGGCCTGAGCCTTACTCACCTGGACAGTTTTGAGCACATTTAGGCGATTTTAGTTTCTCTCTGAGCTGCAACACGAAGGCAAGTTTTAAATTGTAATAACTGATATAAATTTGGCAAATGCTTCAAAAATGTGAAGGAATGACCATACTTATCCCAGCGAAAATTTTGGCAACTTCACTTAAAAATTTCTCGGACATCGCTATTTATATATATATTGCTCCACGTTGGGGCATAGAGCAAAACGAAAATCAACCATCCTTTAACATTTATCCACAGACGAAGCCAATAACGAGTAAGGCTTCACTTCTTACTTACATCGTGAAATTCTTACCGGGACACCGAGCTAGCCACCTGATTGGCTAAAAAATGTAGTTTGAAATTCGCACGGGATATATATAGCGATGAAGTCGGATATGACCTTATATCTGAGTTTACTGAGACTGTAAACCCCTATTTTTTTCTTCGGAAATGCTCACTCCAAATATGAAAGTTGCTGTTAATTTACACCAACAAATATGACTACTTGAGAATCAACTTCCATTAAACCATAAAGAATTGTTGTATATTCCACAGCTGTTTGCTATGGCCACTGTTTGCAACCAATATTTTACAATGATGGTAAAAACCCAGACTTTAAATCATAGGTTTATTTGTCCAGCAAAATTGAAAAAATAAAATAAATTAATAATATTGAAATTTGACTTCAGCATATATATTTACTACCAAAACATGGCATTGTATTCCCCATTTTTTGTAAAAGCGGTAAATTGCAGCCAAAGTGGACTTTAATTGACAATAGTCGACCAGTCGTCCGATAACATTATCTAGTTGAAATTAGATATTGGTTATCGCCGGTGTACAATACGGCGCAGCTGTCATCATCATGACAACACCAATATAGGAATTCGTTTAAAGAAGAGAATAGATACATGTATCATTTCAGAACTTGTTCCCAGATTCACTCTTTATTCTTCACACCACAGATGTGGCAAATGAGAAACATGTTATAAATCAATATTCCCAATCAAATACGCGCTAGGCGAGACGTGGCCATCTTACAAAACATCAATTCAAACCATTAAATTATACAATACCATAAAACAGTTCATGTACTATTACTGTGATATATGTAATACTAGCTTCGGTGGGGCCTTCTCCTATACTACGTGAGAACAAGGCTCCGGTGCCAAACCATTCACCAGATGTAGTTGTTGGGAAAGTGCCGGACGGGCAATATTTGCCTAACCCGTTGACCATAACTAATAAAAATAATTCGATAATTCTCACGTAGTATAGACGAAGGCCCCACCCGAGCTAATCTAATTTAGGAGTTGTCGAAGAATATAGACTTCCTGAAATAGAAGAAATAATGTTTTCATAGAGTGCTCAATGGTTATTTTACGCACGTTTATAATGTGGGAAAGTTTATATTTTAGGGTAAGGATGAATAAACTTTCCCACACTAACCGTGCGTGAAATTGAGCACGCCTATAAAAAACATTATTTCTATTCTATTACACTACCCAAATTGATTATCAACAAAGAGTATAATGAAAGCTTGAAAACATATTTTAAACTTTGACAACCTTTCTCCTCTTTCCTGAAAAAACTCGTCCACTAATATTGGCACGGTGCTCCCTTCCCGGTTGGCTTATTGCGAATGTCAGTGGACGAGTTTACGTGATCTCTCAAATGGAGAGTTATTCTGTGAGCTGAGCCAGGCTCTGTGAAAATACTTTGATTTAGGTCTATATGTGTCACTTTGTTAATCCATTTCACGATGAAAACAGCAGTTAAACTTGACAAAGACATTTCATCTTGTAATTTATTTGTGTGTGCATTCGATTGTATGAAACAGACGACCCAGTCCTTCTCCTGCGTTGTAAGAAGAATCTCCTAATGAACACCTGCAATTGACGCATGTACATTTCACACAAAATGTGAAAAAAACACGCAATAATTGCACGGTTAGCAAGTTGTTATAAACACAAGTGTTACAGAATTGCTAACTTAACGCCGGGGCTAGGAGCCGCATGGACTCATTTCCTTCAAGATCCCCACGTTGTTCATATGGACAGCCGACTGAGATACATCATTCTCTATTAGAAACCGACTTTAAAAGATAATCATATGGATTGAGAATACTGATCAGTGATACGGATTTGATATTTCTGAAACATCATGATGTCTTGCCTGCATCATTGAAACTGACCACTTCTCTCTCACAGGAAACTATAGCCTATTTTTTTTGTGTACTTTGATTGTTATTTTGTTGTCCTTTTTTGGTGTCATTTGATGTTAATGCTGTTATATAAAATAGGTCTTTGGATTATGGACGCGGAGATTCGTAAATGGACGAAGGTTGAATAATGGGCGACGGATCAAACGCTTGTAATTGAAGGTATTAGGGGGCTTGGGGATCATATGGCTCATGGGTCCGACCCCCTCCCACCCCCTCCCCCACCACACTTTTTACATGCTACAGAATTGACCAGAAATGCTGTCAGGATTCGCCAAAATGTCGAAGTTTTCATCTCAAAGGAAAATAAATATATCTTCCTTGTGATCGTTACACGGTAAACTAACAAAGCAATCTCACGTTCGGCTATTTCCGTATTGGCGGAACAAGCCTCTCACATAGAACGCACAAATCCCCACTGGTGGGGAGCGTATGACGATCACGCAGTGAGCCGGCTAAGAAATAGTGCCTTTGATAATCGAGAGATCCGGGTGCATTTTATTGTGAAATTCAGTTAATTTTAACCAAACGAACATAACTCATTCAAATTATACAAAACTATTTCTATGTTTAGTTGAATAATAGCAATCTATCACCAGAACTCAGCAACTGGGCTAATTTCCGCCAATACGGAAATAGACGAATGCGAGATTGATTCCGCCGAAAATTAATTGTGTGCATGATAAGATAAGATTCTTTATTGCACTGAGCATCCCATTTGGGACAGAGTACAAAACATATAAAAAGTAGAATAAATAAGAAAGTAAACAAACAAGTGCGACGTTTCCGTTTCTGCTCCCAGAAATCCACTAGGCCAGAGGTCAGTTTTCGCAGCTAAAGTGAGTTCTGGGGCTAGATTGACTAACAAAGGTCAAACACTCTAAACGTCGCACCTGCAGATTTTTCTTAGGAGGGGGAGGAAGGGGGTATCGCTTTTTTCCCTCTAAACTTCGGGTGGCGCGGGAGATTTCATGCATTGGAAACACCACTACAGCAATCAGTTGAGGTAATTTTTTATCCATATTTTACTGTTGTTCTTTTTTAGTTTGTCTGTTTTTTGTAGTTTTCCCTTGTTTAAATTACATCGCAAGCTGAAACTGACATCGGGTCTTAAGTAATTAGTCGACATGCTAACTCAAAACTACAGCGGGGAAATCGTAGAAGCGTCATCAAGAGCCCCATTTGGGTAGCACATTTAGTCCAGGGGTTAATAGCTCGGACTCTCGCCCATGCGACTCGGGTTCGATTCCGCACGGCGTCGACTCGATCGTATGTGAGCTTGGCTTTCTGGTTCCAGGCCGTGTTCTTGGATTTCATTCCGGGTACTCCAGCTTTCCCCCCATATGTATGATTTGGGGTATATATATATATATATATATATAGAAAATAAAATAAAATAAAATGACACTGACAGCTGGAATTCGTCGTATATATATATATGAATGTGCTCGGCCCAGTGGAAGATTGTCTTATAGCCAAACTGCTTATCGAGGCTAAAGAAAGTTCATTATTATTAAAGAGGAAATTATTATTCAGTTTTTGCGAAAAAAAATACATAAATAAAAAATTCGGAAAACTGTTTTGAAAATTACGTCACTGTGACGTCAGCATGGTGGTCAGATTTGAATTTTTACTTTTTCGAGTAGAGCTTGACCTGTATGTAAAGTGGTAAGCTTCAGGCCCCTAGCTCAAGGGATAATAAACAAATAACTCCCCCCCCCCCCCCCCCCCGCCCCCTCTGACTCGGACACGTTCCAAATCACCAGGGCAAAATAGGGTTAAAATTGAAATGCATAGTTTTTCTTGTGATTCTATAATTCCATTCTCACAAAGCGAATGTCATTGAGGACAAAAAAAAAGAATTCTGGGCAATGAGTGTGTCGGTCTGTCCAGGCTTACTCAAAAATACCATCATTATGCAGAATGCATTAACCGCGGAGTAGTAGGTCTACCAACATCCCTTTTTTGATTGCTGCATTTTAACTAGCTCCAGGTAACAGCTGGTGTTAGTTAACTGTTATATTAGCTCCCAATTGACTATCATTCTAGCAGTTGATCTCCACTGACGCAAGTCGCCTGGCTGGATTCGCTCGTGAAGCTGTAGGTATGTACATCTATATCGATCTGACCTCGTGCAAAAGTGCATGCTTCAAATTCTAGAAGATCTAGATGGCCTAGAGAGTAGCATAGGATATGTTCTTGTTCATGGAAGAATACAGACGGTACATAATCGGTACCAGAGAACCGTCCTTGCTCTCTAAAATAATTAGATTGAAAAGTCAATCTATCAGATTGAAATTAGTGACCAATCTATTTGATTGAATATTCCATTTATTAGATTGAAAATTGCAATCTAGGACATTGAATTTTATGTCTACAATAGATTCATTTTATCGTTTTCCCTCTATCAGTTTGAATATTTTCAATCCAATAAAGGATAAAAGATTGGTCACTAATTTCAATCTGATAGATTGAATTTCAGTCTTATTATTTTAGAGAGTGAGCGGTTAGGCGAAGTTGAATTCACCCTGAAGAGGGGAAAATGCATGTTCCAGCGACTGTGTAATCAAATTCCTGGGTAATGACCTCGGGCCGAATGGTATCGTCATTGAACTACAGAAAGTTGTAACAATTAATAATCTGACAAAAAATGCGAAATCCACAAGAATTGATATCCTTCCTTGTTTGTATAGCCTTGGTTAATAACATATGAATTGGAATAGAACCGCATTAATATTTCTGTCGAATGTTTCAGTGGGCTTGGTAGGGCACGAAAGTGGTTGATCAATCTAGAGAGAGCCGATGAGAGGGATTCTATCGTTCTATCCTTTATAAATATGGATTGACCATGACTTAATATGCTGATGCGCAAGTAGTATAGTAAGTGCATTTAAAGTAGTATTTTGCCGGGGGAGATAACTCTTGCATCCGCCAGGGGGCGCTGTATCCATGTTATAGTATAGGAAGCGCCCCCTGGCGGCCTTTGACCTCTGGGTGCATGTAAAAACATCTCCCGGAAATAAAAAACGGAACACGGACTCTAGGCCGCTATAGATGGCTGGGTGCATGTAAAAATTTTCCGGAAAAAAAAGCGGAACACGGACTTTACCCTAAAAGTCCTATCAATCCTATCCCATAGGGGTAATATTGGTTCCCGGGCTTATTGGGGCCTGCCTATCCAGTCAATCGGGTGTTTTCACAGAAAATAAATAAATAAATAAATAAAATAAATAAATAAAATGCGGAATACGGACTTTATCTCTACAATATACAATATATGGGAAAATGCCTGTATGAGAGGGGGGGAGGGGGTGGTCAATTGTTTTCGTGGGCTTTACTATGGATTGTGGGGTCTCGTTTTTCTCGTCTCGCCAAGAAAGTCACAATGGGAAGGGTCCCGGAGCGAATCGGTGAAATTTTTGGAAAAATACCGGGTAGGGCTGTATTTAGGCCTATAGGCTGGCTATATGGGGGATAGGTCCAACCTGGGAAATTCACACACGTTCATTGTGATATGGGTTGTTTAGTTTTGTTTTTCACGTCTCGTCATTTAGAACATGATGGGAAGGGTCCCGGAGCTAATCGGTGAAATGTTTGGAAAAGTACCGGGTAGGGCTGTATATAGGCCTATAGGCTGGCTATAGGTTCAACCTGGGAAATTCACACACGTTCATTGTGATATGTGTTGTTTGGTTTTGTTTTTCTCGTCTCGTCATTTAGAACATGATGGGAGGGGTCCCGGAACGAAACGGTGAAATTTTTGGAAAAAGCTCACCGAGGCCTGGGTATGCCCATAGGCTGGCTATGGGGGATAGGTCCAACCTGGCAATTCACACACGTTCATTGTGATATGGGTTGTTTGGTCTTGTTTTTCTCGTCTCGTCATTTAGAACATGATGGGAGGGGTCCCGGAACGAAACGGTGAATTTTTTGGAAAAGTACCGGGTAGGGCTGTATATAGGCCCATATAGCCCATACTGGCTATGGGGGTATAGGTCCACACCGGGTGGACGTTTTGGGGTCTAGGTGAGTCCCTAATGGACCTATGGTGTCATATGAGGTCTTATTTTGAAGCTCTCGTGGAGGAGCATCCGACTAGACTAATGGTTCGTCCGTGTTCAATAGTCTGCGCACGCGCAGTTTGGCCGTAGTATAGAAAGCAGGCATTTTGGAGGGGGGGTAAATGTAAATGGCTTCTGGCAAGTTGTGCAAGATAATATGTCGGCTGTGGCCACTTATAGGCCAACATAGAAGTACCCGGATGTAGGCGCGGACGTCATCGACAAGAACCAGGATGTACAAGAACCCGGATGCACCCGGATGTAAAAGTCCCCGGATGTAAAAGTGCCCGGATGTTCAATTCACTTCTCCCACTGGAAAATCTCCTCTCTCCTCGTGCAAAGATCACATCCGGCCAAGGATACACCTTCAAAGCAGGTCAGTCATCGCTGGCGATGGTAGCTCTCCGGGCTCTCCCCTGGTAGAGCTATAACCCACACTGAAGAAATCATCTATCATTTCCATAGTTATGGGCGGGTATCTTTTGGCAACTCGTTTGGGGAGTCGAGTGGGAACCGGCACCTTTTCGTCAATCTTCAACGATTGCTCGTCTGCCTTGGAATTGGCTGGCTTTTCCATTTGATTGGGTCTGGTACAGGTTGTGAGAAATGTACATCTAACATGCGGGTTTCCGTATTTATAGTTAGAGGGGAGGTGACCGTCCAATCGACCAATCAGAAGCCATCATTTCAGAAAGTTCAGTGTAACCTAAACGTCTTCGGGAAATCCATGATACTGAGGCTCGAAGCTCTTACTTCTCTCATTCAACACTGGGATCAATCTCCATCGGCTCTTCAATACGCGGGGGCGAATCGATCTCCATGGGTTCTTCTATTCTCAGATGCATTCCCATAAAAACTGAAATATCCGGTCTCGAGAGTGACGAGCGTGATCCGTGTATGACATTTCGGTGACGTCTCAATTGACTGGGATGCTTAAAGACTATATCACAATCCGCACATGTATGCATGGGTACTTCGTCCCGTGCACGTGTGTGACAACGCAAACTGTCCACGCGATGAAAGCGCTTCGAGCAAGTTGTGCAAGAGAACATATCGGCTGTGGATCTGGAAATGATGAATGCCGTAAAAATTCCGGCTCTTATAGGCCAACATAGGAGTACCCGGATGTTCTACAGTCAGGGTGTACAAGAACCCGGATGTACCCGGATGTAAAAGTTCCGGATGTAAAAGTGCCCAGATGTTCACGAATGTATCACCATCACGGACTGGCCCAGGTCCAGAAGCTCTCATGTCCTGCATGTGAATAGTCAGTCATATTGTGTGTGTGTATGCATGTGTACGCCTGTGAGTATGCATCTGTGTGTGCGCGTGTGTGTGTACGTGTGTATGTCTGTGTGGATGTGTCTGAGTGTATGAGGTCGTCTGTGTGTGTGTGTGCTTGCGTGTGTATGCGTGTGTGTGTGTGCTTGCGTGTGTGTGTACGCGTGTGCGTGTATGTGCATGTTTGCATGCGTGTGTGTGTAGGTGTGTGTGTGTATGCATGTGTGTGTATGTGTGCGGGTGTGCGTGCATGTGCGTGTGTGTGCGTGTATGTTTGTGTATGCGTCTGTGTGCGTGTGTGTGTGTGCTTGCGTATGTGTAGGCGGGTGTGTGTGTGCGCGTGCGTGTATGCGTGTATGTGTGTGTATGCCTCTGTGTGTATGTGTGTGTGCTTGCGAGTGTCTTTACGCGTGTGTGTGTGTGCGTGTGTGTATGAGTCTATGTGTATGTGTGTATGCGTCTCTGTGTATGTGTGTATGTGTATGTGTGCGTGCGTGTGTGTGTATACAGCATGTGTGTGTATACGTCTGTAAGTAGGTGTTTGTATGTCGCCGTGTGCCATGATACAGACAGATGAGAGGAACACCAGGGTACCAAGAACTGACCTGTGACCCCTGCGCACAATTTTTATCCTGTAATGCTAGCGCGCAGGGGTCAAAGGCCAGTTCCTGGTACCCTGGTGTTCCTCCCATCTGTCAGTATCATGGCACACGGCGACTGAACTTTGACCTCTGCGCACAATTTTTATCCTGTATTGCTAGCGCGCGCAGGGGTCAAAGGTCAGTTCCTGGTATCCTGGTGTTCCTCTCATCTGTCTGTATCATGGCACACGGCGACATACACACACCTACCCACAGACATATACACACACATGCTGCATTCTCACACACGCACATGCATACACACACGCACACACACACCCACACGCGTACACACACAGACGCACATACACACGCACACACACACGCATACACACGTATATACACACGCGTAACGTGAAATACCCGGATGGACACGCGGACGTGAAGTCCCCGAATGCACGCGCGGACCGCGTCGAAAGCCTACCGTGGGGACCCCAAGTCCCTGAGGCATGGAAAAACCCGATGCTTATCGATTGGCTGCTTGTTCGACCGCTGATTGGTTCTTTTTCTCGACCGCTGATTGGTCCAAATGGAACTGCCCATCCTTCCCAGGTTAATTTAGAATCCTACCAAGCTCGTAATCACCGCCACATCACGCATACACGCATACACACACACACGAACATGCACGCACACGCACACACACACACAGACGCATACACGCACACGCGTACACACACATAAGCATACACATACACACACGCACGCATACACACACGCAAGCGCACTCTCGCAAGCACACACAGACGCATACACACGTATATACACACGCGTAACGTAAAGTACCCGGATGGACGCGCGGACGTGAAGTCCCCGGATGCACCCGCGGACCGCGTCGAAAGCCTACCGTGGGGACCCCAAGTCCACGAGGCATGGAAAAAGCCGGTGCTTATCGATTGGCTGATTGTTCGACCGCTGATTAGTTCTTTTTCTCGACCGCTGATTGGTTCAAATGGAACTGCCCATCCTTCTCAGGTTAATCTAGAATCCTACCAAGCTCGTAATCACCGCCACATCACGCATACACGCATACACACACACACGCACACGCACGCACACGCAAACACATACATACAGACGCATACAGGCACACGTGTACACACACGCAAGCATACACATACACACACGCACGCATACACACACGCATACACACATACACTCAGACATACACACATACATACACACGTACACACACACACACGCACACACAGATGCATACTCACAGGCGCATACATGCATACACACACACAATATGACTGACTATTCACATGCAGGACATGAGAGCTTCTGGACCTGGGCCAGTCCGTGATGGTGGTACATTCGTGAACATCCGGGCACTTTTACATCCGGGACTTTTAAATCCGGATACATCCGGGTTCTTGTACACCCCTGACTGTAGAACATCCGGGTACTCCTATGTTGGCCTATAAGAGCCGGAATTTTTACGGCATTAATCATTTCCAGATCCACAGCCGATATGTTCTCTTGCACAACTTGCTCGAAGCGCTTTCATCGCCTGGATAGTTTGCGTTGTCACACACGTGTACGCCACGAAGTACCCATGCATACATGTGCGGATTGTGATATAGTCTTTAAGCATCCCAGTCAATTGAGACGTCACCGAAATGTCATATACGGATCACGCTCGCCACTCTCGAGACCGGATATTTCGGTTTCTATGGGAATGCATCTGAGAATAGAAGAACCCATGGAGATCGATTCGCCGCCGCGTATTGAAGAGCCGATGGAGATTGATCCCAGTGTTGAATGAGAGAAGTAAGAGCTTCGAGCTTCAGTATCATGGACATCCGGGTTCTTGTACATCCGGGTTCTTGTCGCTGACGTCCGCGCCTACATCCGGGTACTTCTATGTTGGCCTATAAGAGCCAGAATTTTTACGGCATTCATCATTTCCAGATCCACAGCCGACATGTTCTCTTGCACAACTTGGCAGAAGCCATTTACTCGCCCACAAGATTTGCGACGACACGAGTCCTCCATCCACAACGGTGCACGATATACTTGTATAACCTGCGCACGGTCATTTAATCGGGAAGCTTTACTGTGCCATGAACGCTTACTCCACGAGGGCGCGACGGAACAATGTAATGAATGTGGTCAACTCTTCAAACGACCCAGTCAGTTAAGACAGCACCAACGTTTGATTCATGGTCCGTCACCACGGTATGAGCGACAAATTGCCACTAAAGAGGCACCCATGAGGGTCGGACCTAGTGAAGATGAGCCCGGAGAGACGAATGCCACAGGTGATGCGATCACGGAGAGCCCGCCTATACCCACAGTTCAGAAGAGTTTAGATATCCAGCCGGTCCCTAGCATTACTGTTGCCAGTCATGCGCCTGACAACAACGAACATTTTCTGGAAGATGCGGTGGATGTTCCCAGCGATCTCTTACAGGACGCCCATCCAGCGAGTGACATCTATCGGCGCCATTGGCCCATGATACGGCACTGTTTCCACCGTCATCGCCCTATTCAAGATATCTACAATTTCCGACTCACCAACCTCGCCCGTCTGCGCAGCTACGTGGAAGCCATCTTCAATGACCAAGCTACGTCCTTCAAATTAAATCTGGCGTTTGGTTATGTGCTGCAGCATAAGGAGACAGATCAAGTCCGATACTTTTACCCGAGCAGTAACATCCGGGTATTTGACCAACCGTTTACCAGCATTAACCGGGCGTCGCTAGAGATGATGCTGGACCAAGTGGAACAATTGGATGTTATGAGATGGGCCTATGAACAGCGCGCCAACTTCCAATCTGTCGCAGAGAGGGTGACCCATCGGGTGAATTTATCCATCCATGCACTGATAAATACTCAGAATGCACAAACAACTATCTGAGGATATGTTGCCACAACGGTATCCTGGCCTGCCCGACGATGATTAGAATAAACGGTTCAGAGCGTACATGGCCGAAGATGGAACTTTCTGAAATGGAGACTTCTGATTGGACAAGAATACATCTAACGGGCAGGAACGAATATGGCAGATGCAAATGGTGGCCTCTGATTGGGCAAGAGCCTTCTTGAATTGTAAATATACCCAACGCGGCTCCCCCAGCGTGGGTATGATGTAACATTGGGGAGAATAAACTATATGAAAAAACTTCTTGTTGTTGTTGTTCTCTCATGTCTCATCCTTGTTGTTGTTGTTGTACTCTCTCTGGTCTGTTAAGGCGTAACGACGGACGTCACTGCATTTCGAAGAATTAGTGACAATTCCATGGAATATCTAGAAAATCAGAGCTTCTGAGCTATTTCACCAGGGCATTGAAGCATTGAGCTTGGTGTTGGCGGGCGTTGCTACAAAATGACACCTCACACGACGCATTCGGACCAAGGATGGTCCATCTCTACACCAAATACCTTTCCTTCACTGCCCCAAAATACCCGCTTTCGCTACTACTCGTACTGATGACGTCACCAATGACGTCACAGATGCTGCGGACATGCCTCAAATCGAGGTGTACACCCCGAGAGCTACAACATGACACCTCCCATGACGCATTCGGACCAAGGATGGTCCATCTCTACCCTAAATACCTTCCTTCACTTCCCCAAAATACCCGCTTTCGCTACTACTCGTACTGATGACGTCACCGATGACGTCACATATGACGTGAACATCCCTCAAATCGGGATGCACACCCCGAGAACTACAAAATGACACCTCCCAGGACACAATCGGACCAAGGATGGTCCCTCTCGACGCAAAATACCTTCCCACACTGCCCCAAAATGGTCACTTTACTTACTACACCCAACTCCGCATGCGCAGATTGACACGACTTGCACTAAAAAACACGCCATTCTGACTCTACCCCACATAATCTTCACTTTGGCACCTTCCACGACCCATTCGGACCCATAGCGGTCCATATCTACCCCAAACACACAGACACATACCCCCCCAAAATGCCTGCTTTCTATACTACGGCCAAACTGCGCATGCGCAGATTATTGAACACGGACGAACCAATAGTCTAGTCGGATGCTCTTCCACGAGAGCTTCAAAATAAGACCTCATATGACACCATAGGACCATTAGGGACTCAACTAGACCCCAAAACGTCCACCCGGTATGGACCTATACCCCCATAGCCAGTATGGGCTATATGGGCCTATATACAGACCTCCGTGACTTTTTCCAAAAATTTCACCGCTTACCTCCGGGACCCCTCCCATCGTGTTTTTCTCGGCGAAACGAGAAAAACAAGACCAAACAACCCATATCACAATGAACGTGTGTGAATTTCCCAGGTTGAACCTATACCCCATAGCCAGCCTATGGGCCTATATACAGCCCTACCCGGTACTTTTCCAAAAATTTCACCGTTTCGTTCCGGGACCCCTCCCATCATGTTCTAAATGACGAGACGAGAAAAACAAGACCAAACAACCCATATCACAATGAACGTGTGTAAATTTCTCAGGTTGGACCTATCCCCCATAGCCAGCCTATGGGCCTACCCAGGCCTCGGTGAGCTTTTTCCAAAAAATTCACCGTTTCGTTCCGGGACCCCTCCCATCATGTTCTAAATGACGAGACGAGAAAAACAAAACCAAACAACCCATATCACAATGAACGTGTGTGAATTTCCCAGGCTGAACCTATCCCCCATATAGCCAGCCTATAGGCCTATATACAGCCCTGCCCGGTACTTTTCCAAAAATTTCACCGATTCGCTCCGGTACCCTTCCCATCGTGTTCTAAATGACGAGACGTGAAAAACAAAACCAAACAACCCATATCATAATGAACGTGTGTGAATTTCCCAGGTTGGACCTATCCCCCATATAGCCAGCCTACAGGCCTATATACAGCCCTACCCGATACTTTTCCAAAAATTTCACCGATTCGCTCCGGGACCCTTCCCATCATGTTCTAAATGACGAGACGTGAAAAACAAAACCAAACAACCATATCGCAATGAACGTGTGTGAATTTCTCAGGTTGGACCTATCCCCCATATAGCCAGCCTATAGGCCTATATACAGCCCTACCCGGTACTTTTCCATTGTGATTTTCTTGGCGAGACGAGAAAAACGAGACCCCACAACCCATAGTAAGGCCCACAAAAAAAATTGACCACCCCCCTCCACCCCCCCCCTCTCATACAGGCATTTTCCCGTATATTGTATATTGTAGAGATAAAGTCCGTATTCCGCATTTTATTTATTTATTTTATTTATTTATTTATTTATTTTCTGTGAAAACACCCGATTGACTGGATAGGCAGGCCCCAATAAGCCCGGGAACCAATATTACCCCTATGGGATAGGATTGATAGGACTTTTAGGGTAAAGTCCGTGTTCCGCTTTTTTTTCCGGAGAAATTTTACATGCACCCAGCCATCTATAGCGGCCTAGAGTCCGTGTTCCGTTTTTTATTTCCGGGAGATGTTTTTACATGCACCCAGAGGTCAAAGGCGGCCAGAGGGCGCTTCCTATACTATAACATGGGAACAGCGTCCCCTGGCGGATGCAAGAGTTATCTCCCCCGGCAAAATACTACTTTAAATGCACTTACTATACTACTTACGCAGGAAGTCTGAGCTTCACCAGTCTGACTGTAGGTGCGGCTTACTCGAGTCTGTTTTATAATATACAGTTGAAGTTAAGTTCTTCATTCTCCATAGGCCGAGTTCTCTTCACCTCTCCAAGTTTTGCAAGATAATTAATTTTCAAATGTCATCCACGCGAATAACACATCGTAAAAAGAGGTTACATGTACGTTTCATTTTGAGATGGGTCACATGTGAGATGCTTCATAGTGTCACATGTTTCACCCTGTTTTCCCAAGAAAACATGTCTCATAGAGGTAAGGATACAGCTATATTGTTGATTTATACCTAAGTTTTACTTCCACCGAAGATAAGAGAATAAAAATTGATGCAAGTTGAATTCAATCAATGTTTTGTGTACCGGTATTTCAGTTTCTTTCACAGACGATCTGGCGGTTTGATGAAACATGTAATGGGAGATAGACTACTTTGGAACATTTCCGAGTTTGAGACATGTTCGGGCCCGTTTCGGTTGCGACATGCCCCAAAAGTTGGGACAAAGTCACGTTTGAGCTTCGACGTTTCATTTTGAAACATGTAGTCGGCCGTAACATGTTTCAGGTGGAGATATATGTACATACAACACATGTTTCACTGTGCAGGATGTCACATGTTTCAAACGAACACATGTTTAACGACGACACGCCTCATGTTGAGACATCATTAACACATATGAAGATGACACATGTTTCAAATTGAAACATGGAGCCGTTTCAAAATGAAATGTGTACGCACTCACATGCCCCTAAAATTGAGACAAAATCATGTTTCATTTTGAGACGTTAACATGTCGCCAATTCTTACAGTGTAGAGACGTTTAAGCCTGGTTGATTGGAGTCGATTACTAAGCACATGATTCATATTTTTGCATTGTTTAAATGTGAACTCACTGAGTGACTCAATTCAAAAAGCTGTTGCAATGCTTAGAAAACACAGTTTCAATGTGCCATTCAGTGATCGTTCCGAACAGGCAAAGTTAGACGGCCAACTAGGACGATGAATTTAATGGCCGTGTTATTGTTGTAGCGGATAACTAAATCATCACCACGATGCTGAAGGTATTGGTCGTGTTGGTCCTATTTGTCAATCTTGGATGCTATGGGAAAAAATGTCCAGAGACGAATGCAGGTGAGTTTTCTTTAAGCAAAACTTAATTTCACGTACAGA
Source organism: Hanleya hanleyi (assembly GCA_036873755.1). NCBI lineage: Eukaryota > Metazoa > Mollusca > Polyplacophora > Lepidopleurida > Hanleyidae > Hanleya > Hanleya hanleyi. The sequence continues at coordinate 15,105 of JAVTVY010001691.1, read as the reverse complement.
GTCCTCCAAAATTCCCTCATTTTGAGTAATATACACAGAGGCAGCACCCCATCGCAGGGTCATGAACCCTTGACCGTAATAGGACTTTCCCTGCCACAGTTTCGTAAAAAATTCCGAGTATTTATGAAAGCCTATGCCAATTTTGTCGATCACGTCACAGGTTCCATTGTATATAAAATATCAATACAGTATAGAACCACCAACGATCGGTTCTTGAACAATGCAAATGGTATAAAAAAAATCCGCGAATTGTATACATCAATAACAGCGATATTCATAAGTTCAAATCGTGCATTAATGTAACATGCTAAACCAAAATGAAGATATTTCAGGCCAAAACAGAGATACGCCACCGCAGCGGCTGTAACTTATTCATGTACACAGGCATATTGTTCTTTAGATAAAATCTAGAAAACATTATGCGAATTTAATATTTCTGCTTTTATCCACATTCAAATTCACTTCATATGGTTTGCTAGTCTAGTTCCCTGTGAGGTGCAGCAGCTCTCCTGCTAGCGAAGATGTGTATGCTCAAGATGCATCACCGCAACGAAAACTGTTTATAGAGGATAAGCTTGATGTACACCCTGTCGCGGATAATATACAACGCAAAAGACACATGAGTGTTGGGTGTATAACTGGGTAAAATCTACCGTCCCTAATCTGGTAGACCGATCGCAGCATATTCAGCACAGCCGAATCATAATGTTAATGGCGGCGCCTGGCAATAAATAAGATCCAGGAATACGAAAGATAGGAAAATGCCGTTCTCTCTGGCGAAGTTGAAAGAGTTAGACGAATTAAACATAACGCACAATAATTAGGGATAACAATCAGGCACCAACAGAACAAGAACAGCAAACACAACGTGACCCGGAAGCGGGGTTTACTTTTGTTTTTAAGCTGGTCAGTTGCAGGAAACGTGCGTGTATAGTTATTTTCTCAGAAGAGCAGGAAAGCGGGTGACTCGCTAGAATATGACCATTAAGCAATATGTCTGTGTATAATCCAGCTAATTGATTTATTCCAATTCAACAGTCATTAAACGGTTATAGCTATGCGATCTAGGCGAATGCTTAGAAATCAAAAGAAATCTGAAAGAGCATTGAACGTTCACATGTGATCGGAAATATCAACATACCGTGTGTAAGGCTATATATGTTGCCATTCAAATGGTTGCTTCAAAAGAGTTGGCAGCAGGCTAAAAAAAGGGACATCGAGCACCTACTGAAGGCTGGCCTCAGCAATCTATATGAGACCGTATGTTATATTGTAAAGTTATTATTGGGATAGTTATTGATTTAACAAAATAACCACTCCAAATTTAGTATCCTCAAATATATTCTGTTGAAGTCAGAAAGTTGATATTCTGATAAATAAACACTTACATGCTAACATTCTGCACTACGCTGTACTGGTAATTACCGTTATCAACAAAACATATACCATAACCATAAATACATCATTATGTCAGAAGGTGTAAGTCCCTTTATAGTTCATCCATCTTCCCGAGGTAAGTCCGGTCCTGTCACAGAACTATACTCCTGGCCTTGTCGTACTGGAATTGGTTTCCAGGCTCAAGATGACACACAAGAGGCGGCAAGAATGGACCCAACATTTTTTTGTTTCAGAAATACCTGAGCTTTTTCTCTTTCAAGGCGCTCTGCGAAACCAGCATATGACTACATATACAGACAAGAAATCGACTGATAACCGTAGGGCGTTGTAATTCTGCCATATAATTAAAACTAAGTATGATAGGGTGTGGATTAATGCTTTGCTTTGGCTCTAGTTGCAGGAATCCTTGTGGTCAACCTCTCTGTTTGTATTTTGTAGAATGGGCAGAGCGCGTAAAAGAGTTACTCGACATGTATTTCGAAAGAATGTTCAGCGGCGGGGATCTGTCGAGTTTGTTGAGTTTTTTTGACGACGACTTCAAGGTATTACCTGGTGATCAGCCGCCAATCACTGATGCCTCTGGTAAGTATGAACTGCGGCCTCGGTCAGGTCTGCTTGGCCAAGTCTGACCTCGGGTCCGGGTTTCATGATATTGACTCCGTCACAAGTTAATAAGTGTTTTATTATACCGAATTTATTAACTGCAGTGACTCCTCGCTATGACGCCAGACCAGCGCATGATACTACTATACCCCTTTCTAAAAACGCCGTTTCGCGAATACTTTCTGTCATGCAGCTGTGTGTTATCGGAAACGAGACACACAGATACAATTTTATGAATAGTTCATGCATAAATCTACAAAGCTGCTCCCAATCTGACTAGAATAATATTGAGAATTTAAACCGTTTCAGACGCGTTTTCCGAGATTTACGAGGTGAACTCTTCGTCACAAACTCTGGGTGTTTTGATACAATGTAGCCACTGAATTTACACACTTCATTCATAAATCCTATTTGGGTCATGGTGACCTCATTTGATTGGGTGACATCGACGGCGTAAAGTTACTCCAGTTTTGAGATAAGAATGAAATGGAGTACTCGGGCAGTCCAAATAAAATTTACATATAACAAATTATTATACCTCTTGAATATTCAGGAGACCGAAACGTATGCTTACCATCGACGAGTATTTATCTCCATCCTTCTTTCTCAACCCAGCAAAGATTTTGAAGAGGAATTCTCCAAGTTGTTCTTGCGAGTTGCGTTATTGACGACTATCGAAAATCAATATCTTTTGCTTGACAGACGTCTAATATTGGTATAGACGCCTGTATAACATTTTTGCGGCCACAGTAACATATTACCTGGTAGTCAGTCGGCATCACTACAGTCTCATCTGAGTATGACCGTCAGATCATGGCCACAGTAAGATATTAGCCGGTAGTCATCCGTCATCACCACAGTCTCATCTGAGTATGACCGTCAGATCTTGACCACAGTAAGATAGTACCTGGAAGTCAGCCGTCATCACTACAGTCTCATGTGAGTATGCCCGTCAGATCTTGACCACAGTAAGGTATTACCTGGTAGTCAGCCATCATTACTACAGTCTCATGTGAGTATGACCGTCAGATCATGGCCACAGTAAGGTATTACCTGCAAGTCAGCCATCATTACTACAGTCTCATGTGGGTATGTCCGTCAGATCTTGACCACAGTACGATATTGCCTGGTAGTCAGTCGTCATCACTGCAGTCTCATGTGAGTATGACCGTCAGATCATGGCCACAGTAAGATATTACCTGGTAGTCAGCCATCATTACTACAGTCTCATGTGAGTATGACCGTCAGATCATGGCCACAGTAAGGTATTACCTGGAAGTCAGCCATCATCAGTACAGTCTCATGTGAGTATGACCGTCAGATCATGGCCACAGTAAGATATTACCTAGTAGTCAGTCGTCATCACTACAGTCTCATGTGAGTATGACCGTCAGATCTTGGCCACAGTAAGGTATTACCTGGTAGTCAGCCATCATCTCTACAGTCTCATGTGAGTATGACCGTCAGATCATGGCCACAGTAAGATATTACCTGGTAGTCAGCCATCATTACTACAGTCTCATGTGAGTATGGCCGTCAGATCATGGCCACAGTAAGATATTACCTGGTAGTCAGCCATCATCTCTACAGTCTCATGTGAGTATGACCGTCAGATCATGGCCACAGTAAGATATTACCTGGTAGTCAGCCGTCATCACTAGTCTCATGTGAGTATGACCCTCAGATCATGGCCACAGTAAGATATTGCCTGGTAGTCAGTCGTCATCTCTACAGTCTCATGTGAGTATGACCGTCAGATCATGGCCACAGGAAGATATTACCTGGTAGTCAGTCGTCATCACTACAGTCTCATCTGAGTATGACCGTCAGATCATGGCCACAGTAAGATATTACCTGGTAGTCAGTCGTCATCACTACAGTCTCATCTGAGTATGACCGTCAGATCATGGCCAGAGTATAAGATATTACCTCGTAGTCAGTCGTCATCACTACAGTCTCATCTGAGTATGACCGTCAGATCATGGCCACAGTAAGATATTACCTGGTAGTCAGCCGTTATCACTACAGTCTCATATGAGTATGACCGTCAGATCATGGCCACAGTAAGATATTATCTGGTAGTCAGTCGACATCACTAGTCTCATGTTAGTTTGACCGTCAGATTATGGCCACAGTAAGGTATTACCTGGTAGTCAGCCGTCATCACTAGTCTCATGTGCGTATGACCGTCAGATCTTGACCACAGTACGATAGTACCTGGTGGTCAGCCGGTATCACTACAGTCTCATGTGAGTATGACCGTCAGATCATGGCCACAGTAAGATTTTACTTGGTAGTCAGCCGTTATCACTACAGTCTCATCTGAGTATGACCGTCAGATCATGGTCAGATTAAGATATTACCTGGTAGTCAGTCGTCATCCCTACAGTCTCATGTGAGTTTGACCGTCAAATCATGGTCACAGTAAGACATTACCTGGAGGTCAGCCGTCCTCACTAGTCTCATGTTAGTTTGACCGTCAGATTATGGCCACAGTAAGGTATTACCTGGTAGTCAGCCGTCATCACTAGTCTCATGTGCGTGTGACCGTCAGATCTTGACCACATTACGATAGTACCTGGTGGTCAGCCGGTATCACTACAGTCTCATGTGAGTATGACCGTCAGATCATGGCCGCAATACGATATTTCCTGGTAGACAGCCGTCATCGCTACAGTCTCATGTGAGTATGACCGTCAGATCATGGCCACGGTAAGATAGTACCTGGTAGTCAGCCGTCATCACTACAGTCTCATGTGAGTATGACCGTCAGATCATGACCACATTAAGATATTACCTGATAGTCAGCCGTCATCACTACAGTCTCATGCGAGTGTGACCGTCAGATCATGGCCACAGTAAGATTTTACCTGGTAGTCAGCCGTCATCATTGCAGTCCCATGTGAGTATGGCCGTCAGATCATGACCACAGTAAGATATTACCTGGTAGTCAGCCGTCAGCACTACAGTCTCATGCGAGTATGGCCGTCAGATCATGACCACAGTAAGATATTACCTGGGGGTCAGCTGTCATCACTACAGTCTCATGTGAGTATGGCCTTCAGATCATGACCACAGTAAGATATTACCTGGTAGTCAGTCGTCATCACTACAGTCTCATGTGAGTATGACCGTCAGATCATGGCCAGAGTAAGATATTACCTGGTAGTCAGTCGTCATCACTAGTCTCATGTGATGATGACCGTCTGATCATGGTCACAGTAAAATATTACCTGGAGGTCAGCCGTCATCACTAGTCCCATGTGAGTATGACCGTCAGATCTTGATCACAGTAAGGTATTACCTGGTAGTCAGCCATCATTACTACAGTCTCATGTGAGCATGACCGTCAGATCATGGCCACAGTAAGGTATTACCTGCAAGTCAGCCATCATTACAACAGTCTCATGTGGGTATGTCCGTCAGATCATGGCCACAGTAAGATATTACCTAGTAGTCAGTCGTCATCACTACAGTCTCATGTGAGTATGGCCGTCAGATCATGGCCACAGTAAGATATTACCTGGTAGTCAGTCGTCATCACTACAGTCTCATGTGAGTATGGCCGTCAGATCTTGGCCACAGTAAGATATTACCTGGTAGTCAGCCATCGTCTCTACAGTCTCATGTGAGTATGACCGTCAGATCATGGCCACACTAAGATATTACCTGGTAGTCAGCCGTCATCACTATTCTCATGTGAGTATGACCCTCAGATCATGGCCACAGTAAGATATTACCTGGTAGTCAGCCGTCATCTCTAGTCTCATGAGAGTATGACCGTCACATCATGGCCACAGTAAGATATTACCTGGTAGTCAGTCGTCATCACTACAGTCTCATCTGAGTATGAACGTTGGTCATGGCCACAGTAACATATCACCTGGTAGTCAGTCGTCATCACTACAGTCTCATCTGAGTATGACCGTCAGATCATGGCCACAGTAAGATATTACCTGGTAGTCAGTCGTCATCACTACAGTCTCATGTGAGTATGGCCTTCAGATCATGACCACAGTAAGATATTACCTGGTAGTCAGTCGTCATCACTACAGTCTCATGTGAGTATGACCGTCAGATCATGGCCAGAGTAAGATATTACCTGCTAGTCAGTCGTCATCACTAGTCTCATGTGATGATGACCGTCTGATCATGGTCACAGTAAAATATTACCTGGAGGTCAGCCGTCATCACTAGTCCCATGTGAGTATGACCGTCAGATCTTGATCACAGTAAGGTATTACCTGGTAGTCAGCCATCATTACTACAGTCTCATGTGAGCATGACCGTCAGATCATGGCCACAGTAAGGTATTACCTGCAAGTCAGCCATCATTACAACAGTCTCATGTGGGTATGTCCGTCAGATCATGGCCACAGTAAGATATTACCTAGTAGTCAGTCGTCATCACTACAGTCTCATGTGAGTATGGCCGTCAGATCATGGCCACAGTAAGATATTACCTGGTAGTCAGTCGTCATCACTACAGTCTCATGTGAGTATGGCCGTCAGATCTTGGCCACAGTAAGATATTACCTGGTAGTCAGCCATCGTCTCTACAGTCTCATGTGAGTATGACCGTCAGATCATGGCCACACTAAGATATTACCTGGTAGTCAGCCGTCATCACTATTCTCATGTGAGTATGACCCTCAGATCATGGCCACAGTAAGATATTACCTGGTAGTCAGCCGTCATCTCTAGTCTCATGAGAGTATGACCGTCACATCATGGCCACAGTAAGATATTACCTGGTAGTCAGTCGTCATCACTACAGTCTCATCTGAGTATGAACGTTGGTCATGGCCACAGTAACATATCACCTGGTAGTCTGTCGTCATCACTACAGTCTCATCTGAGTATGACCGTCAGATCATGGCCACAGTAAGATATTACCTGGTAGTCAGTCGTCATCACTACAGTCTCATGTGAGTATGACCGTCAGATCATGGCCACAGTAAGATATTACCTCGTGGTCAGGCGTCATCACTACAGTATCATGTGAATATGACCGTCAGATCATTGCAACAGTAAGATATTACCTGGTTGTCAGTCGTCATCACTTCAGTCTCATGCGAGTATTACCGTCAGATCATGGCCACAGTAAGATATTACCTGGTGGTCAGCTGTCATCACTGCAGTCTCATGCGAGTATGGCCGTCGGATCATGGCCACAGTAAGATATTACCTGGTAGTCAGCCGCGTTCACTACAGTCTCAGGTGAGTATGACCGTCAGATCATGGCCACAGTAAGATATTACCTGGTGGTCAGCTGTCATCACTGCAGTCTCATGCGAGTATGGCCGGCAGATCATGACCACAGTAAGATATTACCTTGTAGTCAGCCGTCATCACTACAGTCTCATGTGAGTATGACCGTCAGATCATGACCACAGTAAGATATTACCTCGTAGTCAGTCGTCATCACTACAGTCTCATCTGAGTATGACCGTCAGATCATGGCCACAGTAAGGTTTTACCTGGTAGTCAGCCGTTATCACTGATACCTCACACGATCCGTTTGGACCAAAGATAGTCGACCTCTAACCCAAAACGTCCACCCAAATGCCTGTTTCCCACTACTGCGCAGATTAATACCGGAAGTCCAGTGACCGAGATGGGACCGCCAGTGACCTTTGACCCGAAAGTAATCCCGCACCGGATGTCACGTGATCGGAAGTGACCATTGACCCGTATGTGACGTCAGCTCCATGTGATTTCACAGGCGCTCACCCCACGCGCTCAAAAATTCCAAGAGATTTGCTGTTTTCCTACTACTAACCTAGCCATGACTTTCCCATGGAGAAGCAAATGCATTTTCTCCTTTCAAACCTCTTCCACTTAGACGTGATGCCTTAGAACCCAGGTGTCCAACTAGATTTATACCGAACTGAAAAAAATCAAATTTGCTGTATTCAGATGTGCTGACATACGAGGACTATTTTCTCTCGACCGTCGCCGATGGTGGCGTGGAAGTAACAGAACTGGAAATACTGGATGCTGGAAATAAACGGGCAGAAGTCTATTACAACTACAAGGTATTCGACAAGAATTCGGAGCTAAAAGAAGTTGGAAAGTGAGTATCTCGATATTGGAAATGTAAGAAAGTGAAGTTTTGTATTTGAGATGCTATATTAAGATGCCAAAACGCAGTTTGTGTGTGTTGTGATATTACGTTAAAACACTTATAGGATGGACAGAGAGAGAGAGAGAGAGAGAGAGACAGACAGACAGACAGACAGACAGACAGACGTCGAAAACATCGTATTCAGCAATATTTCAGCTATTAGACGACGAGCAAAAGCAAACTCTATCCAAAGGTGCTAACATCCATTAAAACGCTAACAATGGTATGCAAAACGTACATGAATGGGCTCCAACTAACATTTTCCAACATGAATCAGGGACGTCTGAACGAGATACATTCATATCAAAACTTATCAAACAAACCAATAGTTTAGAAGCGAGCCACGAATATCAGTACCTTCCTGTAACCATTCCAAGTGTACCTCATTCAGAAAATACCTTCCTGTAACCACTCAAAGTGTACCTTATTCAGACAATACCTTCCCGGAACCACTCCAAGCATACCTCATTCAGACAATACATTCCCGGAACCGCTACAAGTGTACCTCATTCAGAAAATACCTTCCTGTAACCACTCAAAGTGTACCTTATTCAGACAATACCTTCCCGGAACCACTCCAAGTGTACCTCATTCAGACAATACCTTCCCGGAACCACTCCAAGTGTACCTCAATCAGACAATACCTTCCCGGAACCACTCCAAGTGTACCTCATTCAGAAAATACCTTCCTGTAACCACTCAAAGTGTACCTTATTCAGACAATACCTTCCCGGAACCACTCCAAGCGTACCTCATTCAGACAATACGTTCCAGGAACCATTCCAAGTGTATCTCATTCAGACAATCCCTTCCTGGAACTACTCAAAGTGTACCATACAATGTCTTCTATAACCTTCACTAATCTAATAGACATCTGAAATAATACTCTCTATAAGTCATCGTATATACTACTCCATATAAAAGTCATCTGATATACAACTCTCTTTTATAAACGTCCGTTATTTACTACTCCCTATAATAAACATCTTATATACTACACCCTATAATATACATCTGATATGCTACTCCCTATAAGTCACCGTATAAACTACTCCAGTTATCTGATATACAACTCGCTTTTATAAACATCTGATATACTACTCCCTATAATACACATCTGATATACTACTGCCTATAATAGACATCTGATATACTACTCCCTATAATAAACATCTGATATACTACTCGATAGAATAGAAATCTGATATTCTACTCCCTATAATAAACATCTGATATACTACTATCTATAATAGACATCTGCCCCTATAATAAAAATCTGATATACTACACGCTATAATAGACATCAGATTTACTACTCGCTATAACAGACATCTGCCCCTATAATAAAAATCTGATATACTACTCCCTATAATAGACATCTGATATACTACTCCCTATAATAGACATCTGATACACTACGCCCTATAATAGGCATCTGATATACTACTCCCTATGATAGACATCTATATACTACTCCCTATAACAAACATCGTATACACTACTCCCTATAATAAATATTCAATACTAATCCCTTTAATAGACATCTGATACACTACCCCTATAATAAACATCTGATAAACTACTCCCTATAATAAACATCTGATATACTACTCGATAGAATAGAAATCTGATATTCTACTCCCTATAATAAACATCTGATATACTACTATCTATAATAGACATCTGCCCCTATAATAAAAATCTGATATACTACACGCTATAATAGACATCAGATTTACTACTCGCTATAACAGACATCTGCCCCTATAATAGAAATCTGATATACTACTCCCTATAATAGACATCTGATATACTACTCCCTATGATAGACATCTGATATACTACTCCCTATAACAAACATCGTATACACTACTCCCTATAATAAATATTCAATACTAATCCCTTTAATAGACAGCTGATACACTACCCCTATAATAAACATCTGATATACTACTCCCTATAATATACATCTGATATGCTACTCCCTATAAGTCATCGTATAAACTACTCCATATAATAGACATCTGATATACCACTCCCTATAATAGACATCTGGTATACTACCCCTATAATAGATATTTGCCGATATCAGCGACATCTGATATAGTACTCCCTGTAATAGTACTTCTTGTATACTATCCGCTATGAGTCATCTGATATACTTTTCTCTATAATAGACATCTGATATACTACTCCCTATAATAGGCATCTGATATACTACCCCTATAATAAACATCTGATATACTACTCCCTATAATAGGCATCTGATATACTACTCCCTGTAATAGACATCTGATATACTACTCCCTATAATAGACATCTGATATACTACTCCCTATAATAGGCATCTGATATACTACTCCCTATAATAGATATCTGATATACTACTCCCTATAATAGACATCTGATACACTACTCCCTATAATAGACATCTGATATACTACTCCCTATAATAGACATCTGATATACTACTCCCTATCTTAGACATCTGATATACTACTCCCTATAATATACATCTGATATACTACTCCCTGTAATAGACATCGATATACTACTCCCTATAATAAACATCTGATATACTACTCCCTATAATAGGCATCTGATATACTACCTCTATAATAGACATCTGATATACTACTCCTTATAATAGCCATCTGATATACTACTCCCTATAATAGTCATCTGATATACTACTCCCTATAATAGACATCTGATATATTACTCCCTATAATAGACATCTGATATACTACTCCCTATAATAGACATCTGATATACTACCCCTATAATAGACATCTGATATATTACTCCCTATAATAGACATCTGATATACTACTCCCTATAATAGACAACTGATATACTACCCTTATAATAGACATCTGATATATTACTCCCTATAATAGACATCTGATATACTACTCCCTATACTAGACATCTGATATACTACCCCTATAATAGACATCTGATATACTACTCCCTATACTAGACATCTGATATACTACTCCATATAATAGACATCTGATATGCTGCTCCCTATAATAGATATCTGTCCCTATAATATACATCTGATATACTACTCCTGTAATAGACATCTGATATACTAATCGCCGCTATGATATTCATCTCATATACTTTTCCTTATATTAGACATCTGTTGTACTACTCCCTATAATAGACATCTTATATACTACTCTATATCTTAGACATCTGATATACCACTCCATATAGTAGATATCTGATATCCTACCCCCAATAATAGACATATGATATACTTTTCCCTATAATAGACATCGTATATACTACTCCCCATAATAAACCAATCCCTTTGATAGACATCTGATATACTACTCCCTATAATGGACATTTTATATACTACTGCTTACATTAGATTTCGATTGATAATACTACTGCTATACTGCTCTTTTATAATAGACATCTGATATACTGCTCCCTATAATAGACAGTTGATACACTATTCCCTATAGTAGACATCTGATATGCTACTCTGATCTACTGATCCCTATATCAGACATCTGATATACTGCTCCCTATAATAGACATCTGCCCCTATAACAGATATCTGATATACTACTCCCTCATTACAGGGATTTCATGATTTTCAACTGTATCGGTGGTGAATTAAAGATCAAGCTGGCCATGTGGACCCCAAATGGTGAACCAGCGGGCCACAATTGAGTCAACGATGAGATGACCCAAAAGAGATGAGATGAGTCAGTGAACGACGATTTCATTTGTAGAATAACATTTAAAATGCGCTATGTGACCAGAATTAAATATTGCTTTCAAATACCCTTAATCCCAAGTAAAGCAACACCAATTACAACCTGATCCTATCACCGTGCGCAAAATGTGAAAGAAATAATAGAACAAAACTCGTATTTCATACGCGAAAACAATAACATAAATATATTTTAACAAAATACGATTGTCAACTTCGGATTCGTGCCAGGAAAACTGAGTCAGAGAATTATCTCCCGTTGATAAGTTACACTGTGAACTGGTTTTGAACCAAGATTTGCTCTCCAAACCAAGGAACCCTCCCTCTTCCTTCTATATCGAACGTTTCGTTGTAGTACCGTTAAAGGATTTAGAAGATAGCAGAATTATATAATTATACAATAGGAAAAGATGTACAAACTGTTAACGCCCGATGTATCTTGGTTACCAAACATGAACTGTCTGTGAACTTATACCCGATAACAGACTCAATGTCAATGATAGAAGTCCTGTCTCCATATTTTATAGAATTCACTTCACAGAGGAATATTGGCTAAGTATCAATAACTGCATGAACTGTTCACTTCTTTGTTCCGACGCTTACTACTGAATAAAATTTGAATATAACGGCAAACAAATTTTGTCTCAATATTTTCCATCTACAAATTCATATTTAAAGTTCCAATAGAATAACTACGATAACGATAACGATGAAAGAGTAATCTGGTCAGTCAGTATCTGACATAAAACAACCAGAAACATATGTGGAGGCTAAGAACGTCTGGTGGTTAAGAGTGTCCGGACCCTATCTTCTAACCCAGCTAGGACATTTTTCTCCACATTGGAGACAAGTGTCCGTCCATGGTTGCAATAGAAAAAGGATATGAAAAGAGACACTAATCACCATCCTCCCCACAGCGCATGCTCCATTTCACAGGCTCATTAACATCCCTTCCTCCAATAGCAGAAGTTGACCTTTACTACGTCGCTATGACGTATAGGGGAAAACCCACGTACGCACGGTTCAGTTTGAATCAGGCCGAACAACTCCTCCAGTTTTGCACATGAGCGAACTACTTTTCATATGCTCTCTGTCCAGATAAGCAGGGAAAATAATCTCCAGATAAATCTTTTTAACGCTAGGTCAACAGAGGTATTATGCAGATTTGAAAAGTAATCGAAATGTTAGGCATAGTATTTTACTATATATGATTTCACTTTCGGCGATGTGCGCGCGGCCGGGAATCCTTGTTCAAAAATCGGACTGGTTGCTTGGGGTATTATAAGACCCCCAGCGAGGTGGTTGGCTAGTAGTGGATAAAGAGCAACCTGACGCGCATTGACCTCAGAAATTTGCATATGACCTCTGTGACGTCACAGTTGGGTCGGCCATGTTGTAAAGCAAGATGGCGGTGTGGTTCGGGGATGTTCGGGTATGTTCGGGTGCATGTTCGGGCATGTTCGGGCAAAAAAAAAGTTCCGGAAAAAAAAAAAAAAAAAAAAAATGTATTCATGCGCGGTGATGCGGTTTGGCCGTGGTTTTGGCGGTGATTCGGTCTCGGGAAAAAGCTTCCGCGGAGAAAAAGTAGTCCCTAGATAAAATGGTCCGATGGGGTCGAGTGAGGTATCAAAGTGAAGGTTAGGTGAAGGAGCATCTAATGGGCTGGGTGTGGGGTTGAAATATCGTCATTCTGCGCATGCGCGGCGGCCGAAGGGTATGAAAATAGCCTTTTTGGAGCTAGGGGAGCCCCTAAGGGTCCGATGGGGTCGAGTGAGGTATCAAATTGAAGGTTAGGTGAAGGGGCATCTGATGGGCTGGGCGCGGGGTTGAACTGTCGGCATTCTGCGCATGCGCGGAGGCCAAAGGGTATGAAAATAGCCTTTTTGGAGCTAGGAGATTGACTACTGGTCCAGTGGGGTCGAGTGAGGTATCGATGTGAAGCATTCGTGAAGGGGCATCTGATGGGCTGGGTGTGGGGTTGAAATATCGGCATTCTGCGCATGCGCGGTGGCCCAAGGGTATGGAAATAGCGGTTTTGGAGCTAGGGGAGTCCCTAATGGGCCAATGGAGTCGTATGAGGTATCAAAGTGAAGCATTCGTGAAGGGGCATCTGATGGACTGGGTGTGGGGTTGAACTATCGGCATTCTGCGCATGCGTGGTGGCCCAAGGGTATGGAAATAGCCGTGTTGGAGCTAGGGGAGCCCGTAATGGACCAATGGGGTCGAGTGAGGTATCAAAGTGAAGCATTCGTGAAGGGGCATCTGATGGGCTGGATATGGGGTTGAACTATCGGCATTCTGCGCATGCGCGGTGGCCCAAGGATATGGAAATAGCCGTGTTGGGAGCTAGGGCAGCCCCTAATGGACCAATGGGGTCGAGTGAGGTATCAAAGTGAAGCTTATGTGAAGGGGCATCTGATGGGCTGGGTGTGGGGTTGAACTATCGGCATTCTGCGCATGCGGTGGCCCAAGTGTATGAAAATAGCCGTGTTGGGATGTAGGGGAGCCCCTAATGCACCAATGGGGTCGAGTGAGGTATCTAAGTGAAGCATTCGTGAAGGGGCATCTGATGGGTTGGGGGTGCGGTAGGAATATCATTCTGCGCATGCGCAGATGCATGTCCAATCAGAAGCGAGTATTTCAAATCCGTCCCAGAGCTCTCGTCCAATCAGAAGCGAGTATTTTGACCCGGTGCATTATTGGACATATCCAAGATGGCGGCACGTATGTTCAAGATGGCGGCACATCCGGTGTCGAAAACTGGCCATTTTGTCGGATGTGGTCACTCAGTGTCGAAAACTGGACCCTGTATGACGTCACTTCCGGGTTTTTCACTAAAAACTACCTCCAAACATAGAAGAGTTCCACATGTTTCCTCTTAGACGTCCGTATGGTCAACCGCCGGCACCTTTTCCCGCCCCGCCCCAGCGCCCCGCAGCGCGAGCGCGCGCGCGCGCGCGTCATCCCGCGTCATCCCCGGCAGTGCGCGCGCGCGGACGCGGGTCAAAAGGTCAAAGGGTCACCTCCAGGTCAGACGGTCCAATGTCCAATGAGACAATGTTGCGGCATCGCTATAGTCAGAGCTTGAGCACAATAAAAAATTCTAGATTCTAGGGGGATTCTAGATGAACCTGGGAAAGATGGGCAGTTCCATTTGGACCAATCAGCGGTCGAGAAAAAGAGCCAATCAGCGGTCGAGAAAAAGAACCAATCAGCGATCGAACAATCAGCCAATGGAATT
>JAVTVY010001690.1:0-36636 GCA_036873755.1 Hanleya hanleyi | reverse complement strand
CGCGGGTAAGTTTATTGGAAGATTGGTTATGTCGGTAGATCATAAGTGTCGATTGAGACAATTAAGAACTTAGCAGAAAATAACATGCCGGCAGAATCCTACAAGCAATTAGTTTGTGACACAGAAATAGATGGTCAGTATCAAGGAGTCCTTAACGCTAGGGATTATATTCAGGTAAAAAATATTCATGATAAAATTAAGTCTCAGAAACGCTTGGGAAGGGATGATTTGTATAATTACGTTCAAATTGCCAATCATTTACATGGTTTTATTTCAGATACTATGATCTTCTCGGATTTTGTAAGTTGTGTTGGTTTACCGGAGATGTTTAGTGAGTTTAGTAAGTTGTTAAGGGCTAAGACTGTTGACGAGGTTCATTTAGTGTATGATACCACCTTCCAGCTTGGTGATTTTTATGTTTCTCCGCTTGTTTTTCGGCACAATTTGTTGACTGGCCATCCAATCATTCCACTGGCATTTTTGATTCATGACAGAAAATTCAAAAAGCACCACGAATTTTTCTTTCGGTATATTAGTGAAAAAGTTCCACTTCTGAAGAAAGCGAAATTACCCTTTGTTACTGACCGTGAAACTGGAATTACTACTGCAATTTTGAACATATTTCCAAACCTCACCGTTCTACATTGTTGGAATCATTTGAAGCGTGACTTCAAAGTTTGGCTCAAAAATCACGGTGCTTCTTCTGATGCTTCTGTGTATGTAAACGATCTGAATACTATGTTGGCAACTGAAAACGAAGCAGATTTTCTTTCCGTGTAGGAACAGATAACACGGAAATGGTCTCAAGGGGTAGTAGATTATTTCAATTCTCAACTAAAACCGGATATTCTTCAATTTTCTGGCAGTTGGCTTATAGACAGATTTCCTGGTTTATTTGATCCTTATTCCGGTATCACTAATAACTCTTCAGAAAGTATGAA
Source organism: Hanleya hanleyi (assembly GCA_036873755.1). NCBI lineage: Eukaryota > Metazoa > Mollusca > Polyplacophora > Lepidopleurida > Hanleyidae > Hanleya > Hanleya hanleyi. Next base: position 35,695 of record JAVTVY010001690.1, on the reverse strand, counting down.
CACAGTTTTGAAACGGTTGAATGATTGGAAAGAAGCGCCAGTTGATGCATTTGCTCTTAGTTTGTACTACCTTCAGAATTACTATTATCGTGAAATTTTGCGTGGATTTTCGGGCATTGGTAATTATCCTCTTTTGTCGGAGTATCAGCACGCTAGAGTTCCAAGGGATGAATTGGTTTTACCTAATCACGTCATATTTCCTGGTGACATTGTAGATTCTTTGAAACAAGATGCACATCCTTTGGCATCACTTAGTAATGTTAGTGAATCGAATCCTGAGGTAGTTGCTGCAGAACAAAGTTATTAGTCGTTTTTGTTCGTGTGGTAAGCCTGATTGTTTTGAAGACATGGTAGGTTGAGACGGGAAAGATGGTAGGAAAAGGTGTACTGTTTGGAAACATTTGTCTTGTGCTCAGCCAAATGACAATTCTACTGATTGGTTTTGTGACAGACATACTCAGTAGACAAAGAGATTATTTCTTTTATGTTACTCCTTTGTTGTTTTTTGGGAGTTCCGGAACAAAGGACCAATTAGTGTGTGAACAGTGTTCCAAAATCATTTTTTTTACTTGTCAAAATTGTTTTTACTTCATTTTATAAATTAAATGTATTATCAATTAGTAAATTTATATTAATAAAAAATCCAAGAAGAAAAATTACTGAGAACAAAATATGTATATTCCTGGTCAGTTTTCATTTCGATTTATAAAAATATATGTATTTAAAATTAATGGTCAATTCAATATTTTCACTATTTCCATTTACATTTAAGTTATTATATGACAAACATTCAATTATTTGAAAAATAGGATATTTTTTGTGCAAACTATGCTTTTAAAATTTAATTCGACACTTATGACCTACCGACATAACCAATCTTCCAATAAACTTACCCGCGATCCTCATTCCGGATTTTCGGAATCTTCTGAAGTCCGTCTCCAAATCCGAGTTTTTAACTCGGTTCACTAATCCGTTTTACGGCAGATTCAGCTGAAAATGTTGTGATTTCCAATCGGGTTTTTTCAGCGAACCCTTTTACGGAAAACGGTAGAAGGTACATGCATATATTTCATATCATTTTATTCGTATAATAGTAGAGCATTCCGGAAACCTAAAAGTATTTCAGTCAGTTCACGCAATAATTTTCCGGACAAGAAAAACCGCATGTCGGTCGGTCCAGAAAAAATTTCAGCGAAGTCTACACGATTTTTTCAGTTGATATCTATCTCAAAAATAAATGCAAAAATTGTCATCAAACTATATATTTTTGAAAAGAGAATCTCTTCAGCTACTCCGGAAACTTTACATTGTCAGAATCGAACGAGTATTAAGCGAGCTATCAACAAATAACCTACCGAGTTTCCGTTTTTTCAGTCGAATTCAAAAAATTTCAGTCGATTATCTGATCCCGATATAGTGTACCAAAAAAGCCTCAAGTTTTTTCATTCAAATATTCGGATGTTTGTCGTATCAGGGTAACATGGATTGCATGCCTCCCTCGTTGCAATGACATCAAATTATGATTATCGCGCCTTTACTTTCAGCTTTGCATCCTTCGTGGCATGATTTTTGTCAACCACTCGAAGAATAACCTAAATGGACGCCAAAATCTTTCAGTAAAAAATTCTAATTTATTTCACCGCAGACCGCCAGCGCAGTTTCATCGTGGATAATCAAAACTTAATGCCGATGCGTCCTATTCCAGTACTTGTTTTGATTTTCCGTCATGTAACTTCTCTGGTGGTCGGCAATGAAGTCCATTCGATTTTTTCCCAATTTCAACGTATATTTAGGTTGATAAATATTTATAAATTCTCTCATCAAAATTAATTAATTCTCTCAGCAAAAATCATGCCACGAAGGGCACATAGCTAATAGTTAGTGCACGATAACCATATATAGTTATTACCGGCATGGGAATAGACTACAGGGATCAGATGTTATACGAGCTTGTGGTTAGTTCATAGGCCACGGTACCTGGTTAATTTGCAAGCGTGCTACAAAAATTTCTACTCACATTTTTATCGGTGCCCAATCTCGTACCAGATGTTCGGATTGCCAAAATCTGAAAATCCTTAAATCTTTCCAGTGCAGTTTTTCTTTCACCATGTCGTATATCCAAAATAGTATGCGTTAAATCAATACGAATGACAAACCTTGTCAAGTACATTCGAGTTTTGTTCGAGAGTTGTTCAGAGTTTTCAGCCAATCAGAGGTTCTCTGTTTGAAAAACAGAGGAAATCCGATTGGCTGCAAAGAACACGAATACACATTGGTTGTTCCGGGACAATACGACTGTTGCTTCAGTAATTATTATTGGCTACCGCATACAGTAGCTTTTCTAATTTTCGGCGGCAAATTTTGTATAGACTTATTATTCAGATGTGTGACCTTCTCTTTTATGCCTACATGTGCCCTATCTGATACACAGAATGAAGGTGAGAATATCCACAATTAAGGTAAGAATGCATATTCACACTTCACATTGTTAGTCGCGAACCCCCCTCTACGACTTGTAGCTTGATTTCAAATGGCACATTCACCTTCGTACCATTTATATTAAACATTTGCTCTATTCACATTGAAATAAACAATACATATATTGACCAATGCAATATCTAGTCTTTGCTATGGAAGACTGAAAAAAGTTCGTTGACCCATGTCCCAAAAGTAAATAACAACATCACATAAACTTTCTCCAAACTCAATCTAAAGATAAATTTTTCATCAAAAAATTGTGTGTTAATAATTCGGTCACGATGAATAAAGTTAACTGTCATCACCATCATCATCATCATTTTATTTCACCCCAACCACACAGGGTGGTACGAGATGTACAACCATGTAGTTATATTATGGAGACCATATATACATTGTATCAAACTTATGAATATATGTACATTATTTATATAAAATATACATTAATTGCAAATATATTTATAGGTACAACAGCAGATGATCCATTCATTAATATTTACAGAGTACCATATTGATCAATTTACATATTTTGTTTTCAGTTTACGTCGATCTTCTGTTTGAAAAAGCTCTCTAAATTTGATCACATTCGAGCTAACATAAGTATATCGTGCTAGATATTTTGGGCGTAAGTCTACTAATTTTGGACGCAAGAACATAAAATGGAACTCATCTCCAATGCTGTTTGTTTCACACGCTGATATGTGAGTATCATTTGGCCTTTGTGGTTTGACGCCATCTTCCTGTTTCTATCGGGAGTTTATGACTACAAGTGCGAAATTTTGATATAGGATTTTTATAATTTCGTTTTGTATATTCTGTAGATAACGCCTTTTGAGGAGTAGTACATATCGCTATACCATTTCTGAATAAACTGATCTTTAAGGTTTTCTTCTAAAATTTGTAAGAAACAGACAACATTGTTCACACTTTGGGAGTCCCATATATATTTGAACCCAGTATCATATAATGTAGATTTAACATGGTTTAACCAGGGATATTTAGCTATATCTCTTAGGGCATAAATAAAATTGTATATTGAATACGCCATTCCACCCCGCTCCCTCCCGCCCCCCTCATCAATTTCAACCAGAATAAGACCGTTCTCACACATACTTTGATATATAGCGCGGTACACCCCGAGTTCCCCATAAACCGTAAAATTCGGCGAAGGTTTCTTGATTCCTAAAATTCTTTACAACATTGTAAATAAAACGATTCGACAATATTCATTTTCCCGAAACCCCAGATTTCACAACCATATAAAACGATTGATTGTACCACTTGATCAAAAAGGTTCAGCTGACAATCAATAGGTAAGAACAGTTTTCGAGTTTTCCTATATACACCAAATAAATATTTCGAAGCTTTTGCAACGAGTTGCTTTCTTGCAGATAAGTAGTTACCAGTGTCAGAGAGATGATCACCCTGTCCTCGTCAGAAAGTTGTCATACAAATTTTGCCCTATCTGGCATATTGATGAAGTTAACCCTATCTGGGCTGGGCAATTTGGGGACCTGAGTGGCTCATTTTGACGCCCCATTCCCGTAAATATTTCTCTTATCTCTTGGGCTAGGGGGCTAAAACTCATCACATCATACAATTGATGGGTAAAGCTTTACCAGAAAAATGTAAGAAAATCCAAAATGGCTGTTTCACACACTGCTGTGTGAGTATCTTTCGGCCTTTGTGGTTTGACGCCATCTTCCTGTTTCTATCGAGAGTTTATTACTACAAGTGCGAAATTTTGATACGATTTTTCTGCTCTTTTCATCAAGTAATTTCAGATGAAATTTCCTTTTGTATATTCTGTAGATAACGCCTTTTGAGGAGTAGTACATATCGCTATACCATTTCTGAATAAACTGATCTTTAAGAGTTTGTTCTAAAATTTTTAAGAAACAGACAGCATTGTTTACACTTTGGGAGTCTCAATGTCTCTCATATATAATTGAATCCAGTATCATATCATGTAGATTTAACATGGCTTAACCAGGGATATTTAGCTATATCTCTTTGGGCATAAATAAAATTGTATATTACACACGCCATTTTTTTTCTTTTTTCCCTTAATCAATTTCAACCAGAACGAGACCGTTCTCACACAAATTTTGATATATAGCACCCCGAGTTTCCCATAAACCGTAAAATTCGGCGAAGGTTTCTTGATTCCTAAAATTCTTTTACAAAATTGTAAATAAAACGATTCGGCAATATTCGTTTTCTCGAAAACTCAGATTTCACAACCATATAAAACGATTGGTTGTACCACTTGAACAAAAAGGTTCAGCTGACAAGCAATAGGTAAGGACAGATTTCGAGTTTTCCTATATGCACCAAATAAACCTTTCGAAGCTTTTGCAATGAGTTGCTTTTTTGCAGATAAGTAGTTACCAGTGTCAGAGAGATGATCACCCTGTGCTCGTCAGAAAGTTGTCATATAAATTTTGCCATATCTGGCATATTGATGAAGTTACCCCTATCTGGCCTGGGCAATATGGGTGGATCATTGAGTGGATCATTTCGACTCCCCCACCCCCTCCCACCCCCGTAAATATTTATCTTATCTCTTGAGCTAGGTGGCTGAAACTTATCACATCATACCGTTGGGGGGTAAAGCTTTACCAGAAAATGTCAGAAACACCATAAAATTTGGCGAAGACTTATCGATTCCGATAATTCTTTTACAAAATTTTATTCGGCTATATTCAGTTTCACAACCATATAAAACAATTGTTTGCACCACTTGATCAAGAAGTTTCAACTGACAATCAATAGGTAAGGACAGATTTCGAGTTTTCCTATATGCATGTGGACCAAATAAAGCTGTCGATGCTGTTGCGATGAGTTGCCTTCTTGCAGATACGTTTGGTTAAAACTTATTTATTGTACCATTTGTACATGGGATTGGGGTCAAGTTCTTACAACTTATTCACCCCTCTCCCTACAGAAATACATACTACAATACGTGCATATAAAATAACAGACATATTTACATATATATATATTAATACAATATAAACTATATATAATTATCAAGTTGTTAAGGTGCACTAAAATAATAACGAACATAAGTTTGCACATTTCAAGCTGCATTAATTAATGTAGGAAAGTCCCCATGTAGCACGCGGTGTTACCTCGCGACACATAATGTAAGATAATATTTCACCTGAGGCCACTGTGATTATTAATTGATTAATGGTTGAATCTTTGACTGTTCCTTATAAATTTCTGAACGGCTTCAAACATATCAGTATTAGTTTTAAATGACAAGGATTCATTCCCCCAGAGCAAGCGGTGGAGTGTATAATTTGAAGGTAGGTTGGCGTGCATTTCGCCCCTTATATTATTGTATAAAGGACATGTAAAGAAGAAATGATGAGCGTCTTCGCTTGGTTCCCCGCAGCTGCAGCCTGCAGTATTTGATAGATTTCTCCGTATTAGGTCGGCATTCAGTTAACTGCAACGGTGCCTCAACTGGGTGTGTGTGATGTTGAGTTTTCTTGAACCCACTAGAGTAAATTTTGGTGAGCTACGTACGTTAGTAATTGAATGGTAAAAAGCAGTGGCTGATGGTTTGTTTCTTTTGTCATTATCAAGGTTATTCCATGCATGGATTGTCGATGGAATAAATGATTTTTTTAGGATACTTAACCGAGTTCTAGGGGTCACATAATTTGCATCGTTTCTCAGATTATACGGAGTTGTTTCTCCAACTAGTGGAGTAACTAAGCTCGATATATAGTCAGGGCTTTCTCCATTATGTATTAAATACATTAATTTCAACTTTGCATTTTGACGTCTGATTGCTAGAGTTTCCCAACCAGTTTCGGATAGAAGGGATTCCCTACAGGCATAGGCCGGGAGATCAGTAACTATTCTTGCAGCAGCAAGTTGAAGTTTTTCAAGTTTGTCAGCTTCTTCCTTTGTACAACCATCCCAGATCACGGAGCCGTATTCCAGGATGTCTACCAAGCTTATATTTAAGTTTCCTCATAATCCCTATGCGTCTGGAGGCAGACTTTATAACACTGTTGATGTGGTCGCTCCTTTTTCCGTCGTTTTGCAGGATTATCCCGAGATGGCGGTGATTGTTGGAGACATTTAGAAGATTATTATCAAAATAAATGACGGGCTGTCGTGGTAGATTTTTCATGGAAAATAAAAGTAGGATTGTTTTCAAAGCATTGAACTGTAGCAGCCATTGTTTCGACCATTCTAATAAACAGAGTAAATCCTGGTTCAGTACATTTTCGATATCGCAAATATTGAATAATGAAAATTGTATGCAGGAATCGTCAGCGAAAAGTCTGGCCAAACTAATAAGTTTATCCACTATGTCATTAATGTATATCAAAAACAACAAGGGGCCCAACACAGAACCTTATGGAACTCCGGCATTGACGCTTTGTGAATTTGAAAATATGTTACCCAAAACAACTTTGGACGATCTTCCTCCAAGGTATGATTTCAACCAGTTCAATAAATCACCTTCTACTCCATATTGTTGTAATTTAAAGAGTAGTCCCTTGTGCCACACAGTATCAAAAGCTTTAGATATATCGCAAAACACCATGCACGAATTAATGCCGTCATCTAAGGCTTTACATACACTGTGGTAAATTTCGATCAACTGATAAACTGTTGAGTGACCTTGAAGAAAACCAGCCTGGTACTCATAAAATAGATTGTGCGTTATAAAATAATTATAGATATGTTTGAACACGATTCTTTCCAGTATCTTTGACACACAACTAAGCAGCGATATGGGTCGATGGAAGGAAGGTGTGGATCTAGTTTTTTATACATGGATAATATATTAAAGTTTTTCCAACATTTGGGGAACTGGTTACAGGCGGGGGACATATTGAACAGTTTACACAATGGTTTACATATGATAGTAACACAACCTTTGAGCATTTTATGGCTGATCAAGTCTGGGTCTATCGCTTTGTTGATTTCTATATTATTAATGATATCACATACTTCGTTTTCAGTAATGATGATGCTGTTGAACTGACTATCGCTTTTATATTCAAACTGAGGTAAAACTGACGTTGAATCATCGACAGTGGATATCGAGGCGAAAAAGTCATTGAGAGTGTTGGCTTTGTCTATGTCACAGAAACAGGCGGTCTCTATTCCCCCTGGGTCTTGTATGGTTAGTGGTGGGTTTTCGTTTGAACTTCCTGGCTCACTCATAAATTTCTTAAGGGTTTTCCAATAAAACTTTAGGTCCTTTGATTTCGAGGTCTCCAATGAATTTTCAATATTGTCATAATAATTAGCTTGGGCATACTTTTTCATGTTGTTAACTTTATTTCTACTGCTCTTATATTTATTCCAGTCGGTAGGTCGGTTTGATTTTATTGCTAATTTTTTCAGTCTCTCCCTTTTTCTGATTTCCCTTCTTAACTCTGAATCGTACCAGGGTTTGTCTTTTGGTCTAATAGACGAGCGGCGGGGACCCTGTTTTGGGAAATAAAATGCACCCCCCGTACACAGAGGCAAACTATATATCATTTGAAAGCTTAGACTCTCTTATTTCAGATGAGGTAGGATGTGGTGGAGAAAACTATTGCCGTATGCTAGAAAAATTAGGAACTACAAGAACCATTGGATTGCACCTTTCTACTTTTAAAATGGGGGTATATGTATTAAAATGACTATACCTTCACTCCTACCTGGCATAGGGAAAAATGATTGGTGCCAACTGATTACGCAAAGGTTCTGCAATCCTCTAATATCAAAAACAAATTTGGGGTCATTGACCTGTGATGTCACAGAGGGGCCATCTCCAAAATACAATTAAATTGCGTCAAACGCACTAAAAGCCGTGTCAAAAGTTTTTTGTGGGTAAAATACTTCATTGTTAAATGGCCTAAATGGTTGTTATGTCGAATACAGTCATCGGTCAAATACTTCGGCAAAGATTTGGTGCAATTACCTTTTAAATCCTCAATTTAACGAGCGTCATTCACCATAGTATATCAGGTAAAAAAAACTAACTACTGCATTAGACGAGTGGCGATTGCAAAAAACGCATTATTTTAGGAGTAAAATGCACCCCCCCCCCCCCAACACGGCCACATCCTATAGTGTGAGGTAGCAATTTCCTCTCCATCTCCAATTTCCTATCGATTGATAACAGTTATGTTAAGATATCTTGAATCATGATGTCACTTGGGGGTCATCTCCAAATTCCGAATGAAATATTTTCTAAATACACAACTATGGTTTCTTTACTAAGTTATTCAATGTAATGAAATTCATATAATTATGCCAAGTTATTGTCATTGCCAAGTTATTGTACAGGCGTTTTAAGGATTCTCACTACCTTAGAAAATAGAATATCTGAACAGGAAGTATCTCAAAATTATACATTTTCTTTGTCTACTAAGCGTTTATCTAAGATTGCCAAACATCTGACTGCAGCAATACTTGATATGAATGTTTTATGATTTAATGTGAATATTTCAATGTTTTCTTTTATCTCTTGTTAATTTTAAAGCAATATCAAAGGTTATATTGATTATCGTTGTGAGTGGGGGTCATCTCATAATTACTATTGCAATTTCATGTTTTCCCACAATAGGTTCTTGGTAATCTACCACATTTGATAAGATTTGTGGATACAGTATTCTATAAATTGCTCTTTACAGGTCCCTGATTTTCCAACTTCTTGAAAATTTTAAAACTATTCAGGGGGTCATCTAAACTTAGTATTAAAATTGTCACATCAAGAGTATATATGTTCTTGGAAACCTACTGTTTATGTCCATAAACAAACCCACTCTCCAGGTATGTTCTGACCCTACAACAGCCTGAGTATAGGCGGGAGGGAATTTGGCTTACTGTCACACTCAAGTTTGTTTCACTCATATGGTGACAGTCAGTTTGGTTGGTGGAGGAAGCCGGAGTACGCGGAGAGAACCACCGCCCTTCGGCAAGTAACTGACAGACTTTCACACATGGACCAGCTGGGCTCGAACCCGTGCCGGTTCTGCGGTGTGAGGCTAGCAGTCACCAGCGAAGCGCCTTAGACCACTCGGCCACCGAGGGCCCTCTGAGTATAGGACATCACTATATGTACTCATGTACCTCAAAACAGTCGTTTCGGATGTTTTGTCGAGTATATATTCTGTATATCCCAAGCATAACTCTCAACAAGGGTCAGACCTAATATTCAATACAATCAATATTAATGATATATAATCTCCAATATTATGATCTCGCTTGTGCTGCTGTACAGTATTACTCCGGTTGTTAATGATGTCAGGGCAGAACTATCGCTTCTAATGACGTTTCTGCTGTAGCGTTGTTTTATAGCGCTGTTTCTTCAGATGTCGTCCGCAGTTTCCAAGATTCACAATGTCCAAGTCCTCTGTAGAATTATTACTATTTTTCATCAAAGTTGTCAGGGCAAAATTCTCGATTCTGGAGTTCTGTAGGTATTGAAATATATCAATATTAACTGGAGATTTATCTGCTTTGACACATTTCATGTGTATGCTGTTTCTCTCAATGTCTTTATATGAACCTGTAAAAGAGGAAGCGTCTCCAGTCGAATTTTCTCAAATTTGACGATACATATCGCATGTTGAACGTGCAAGATCTATGGCGGTACGTTTCGTAACTAGTGTCTAATTCCGCTTAACCCGGGGCTAGGGATTGTATGAACGTATGTATTTCAAGATCCTCATAGTTTTCATATGAACAGACACAATCAAAGCGTGACTGAGATACATCATATTCTAGATAACGACTTTACAACGTATATCATATAGATTAAGAATACTCATCAGCGATACGAATTTGATATTTTTTGGACATCATGATGTCTTGCTGGCATCATTGAAAACTGTTGACCGCTTCTGTCTTGCAGGAAATCAGCCTAGTTTTACGCATATTATGATTTATCCTTATAATTTAGTGCCATTGTTATTTTATGAATTGGGCCATCGGATTATTGACGCGGAACTCCTTTAATGGACGACGGCTGAATATTGAATGACAGATTAGACGCTTGTATTCCACAGTTTCCAATGTCGATAAGGTGCATTTTTTTGTAGAGTATTATTACTGTGGGTTTTTTTTTATCAAAGGTGTGAGGACAGAATTCTCACTTCTGTAGGAATTGAAAAATACTTTGACAAATTTCCAGATTATTCAGAGCTGTCTTCCGTAAGGTCCGGGTTCTGTTCATTATTATTACTGCTTTATCATAGTGCCAGGACAGAATTCGCTTCTGGAGTTCTGTAGGTATTGAAAAATACCAATCTCAATTCGAGATTTTCTGTTTTGACTCATTAACATACCCACGTTCCTGGCGTGTTTCAACCCCGAATAGTGATTCTACCTACGAGTGGCCATATATGCTCACATGATGTTGTTCGTATGTCTTTCGTGTAACGAAAATGGCATGATCCGAGAAATACATCAGAATAATACCGCTGAGATCCAGACTGTAACACCTAATATTAAAGTAGTATGAAACTTTATCAGCCGTGCCTATACGAATTCCTAGCTCCAGTTAACGACGGATCTCCAGTACAGAAGAGAGACAACCATAATGACGACTTGGCTCCACTATAAGAAACAATGCTGTTTAAGAATACAAATGAATACGCATGAAATGTGTATATCCGATAAAATCGAATTGAGACTGGTATTTTTCAATACCCACAAAAGATCTTTATGAGCGAAAATTTTGTCCTGACATCTCTGATAATACAACGGTAATAATTCTGTACAGAACTTGGGCCTTATCTACCTTGAAAACCACCAATTCTGCCCTGACACCATTGCGAAACACAGAATAAGCGAGATGATAATATTGGAGATTATACATCATAAATATTAGTAGAACAGTCCCGATATGGAAGTCTCTGACAACAAAAGACCCCAAACGACGTCAGGGCCCATGTGGCGTCATGCCGAGGTTAAGAAGCGAACCATTTATTAGCATTGGAATGCTCCATTATTTTATCCATGGAGATTTACATGCGATGATTTGTGTTTGCAAATGCCTATTCCGAGACAATAACATCTTCAAAATTGCTTGATATTTAGTATTTTGAAAGCCACAATGATAATTATTTTCCGGGTTTTGCAGTAGAGTCAATTTTAATACCCGGTGACTAATCTTGACCCACGTCACGTGGGCAATGACGTCCTTTTGCGCCTTTCATAGCTACCAGGATGTGGGTATGCCTTCTCGGAGGGTTCCCTGCTGGAAATGGAGTACTTTAATGTCTATACATACATGAACCCGACATCAAAATATCTCGGTCTAATTTAGGATGTAATGTTGTCGAGGTCTTCTTTAACCATCTAATATACGCTGACGACTTATGCCTTATTAGACCCTCTGCCAAGGGCCTTCATAATCCACTTGATATATGTGATAATTTTGTGACTGACAATAATATTGTCTTGAACGTTAAGAAATGCTTATGTTTTCGTTTAGCTTCAATGACCTCTGTTAAACTGACTCACAGCTGAAGTACCTAGACAACGCCGAATGTCTTGATCATTTTATCTCCAGCGATCTCACTGACAGTTATGATGACTGTGCAAACTAGAAAATTATGCATTCGTGCCAACATTTTAACTCGAAAGTTCTATGTGTTCTCAAGATGCGAAAAAGCAACTTCTCTTGTCGTACTTTACCAGTATCTATTGCAGCCATTTGCGGTCTTGTAACTGTTAAAAACACATACAGCAGCGCATTTCGCAGGTTGATGCACTTCACGCCCAATTGAAGTGCTACTTACTGTACATGTTTGGGATTAACTCTGTACCCAGCTCTAATGAGGTTATTCGACGCCAGATTAATTTTCTACGGAACAGACTTATGTCGACAGACAAATTCTTACTAACAACTTTGCGGCTTTCCGATTTGTCTCAGACTTCGCGTTTAGTTTGTCACTGGTCTAGCCAAGTTGTTGTTGTTGTTGTTGTTTCGGACGTTCCTCCTTTCAGACTAGGAGCACCCTCTTACAGAGGTATTTAGAAGCTTGCAGTAACCCCGCCGCTTACTAGGGTGGTCGAGACAGGATCAGTAGCAGTCGAGGTCCCGTGCTGTGCAGGCTGTGCAAGTAACTTATTTACAGTGCATTGACACCTCCTGACTGTACATATAGGCCCGTCCCTTTTTCTGACCAGGTGTGTGCGATGTACTACTGTGAGTGGATTTATATAGCGGTCACTGAAAGATACCCAGGTACTTTATTCCCCAAGTGCCTCCGCTGGCGAAGGTCTAGCGTAGCAACTAGTTCCACCATCTGTCCATTTTACCCTGGACACCGATTCAGTCCAGCGCCTTGTGAATAGGCGAGTATATATGTGAGCGGTCACTGGCGAGGCGCGAACCCACGCCAGCTGTAGCACTCCGGGTCAGAGTCAGACACTCTAACCATTCGGCCACGACACGCTCACGCAAAGTCTATGTAACGCGCTAGTAATTTGTATTTTGGTTGCCATCTTCTTATTTATTTGTTCATTCTATAGAATCTGTGTCTGAAATAAATATTATTATTATATTAAATAGTTCTACCCCGGGACTGTCCTATTGTATTTATGATTAGGCTTGGCCGCTAATAAAAGATATGCCAGGGATATACAGAATTTATAATCCCAAAAATATCTGAAGCAACTGCTCTGTGGTACATGCTACATATAGTGATGTTATAATGAAACTCCTATACTCAGGCCGTTGTGGGGTCGGGAAATACCAGGAGAGTGGGTATGTTTATAGACAAGTTCTTGTATTGCAGTGATCTATTTAATGCTTTCAGAAAATTAGATAAATAATTGACGTAAAAACTGATGCTCACAGCACTCTTTCGCCAATTTTGTAATGTTGTGCCTCTCTGCGCCTTCCCGTATGTTTTGTGGATATTTTGAAAAGAACCCCTGTTACAATTCTAAACTAATTTGTACGTTTGACAAAACAATATACAGCTACGACGTCAGATGACTCTGAATGTCTAAATCACGGAACTGACATTTTTTACCTAATATACTATGGTGAATGACGGTCGTTAAATTGAGGATTTAAAAGGTAATTGCACCAAATCCTTGCCGAAGTATTTGACCGATGACTATATGCGACATAAGAACCATTTTGGCCATTTAACAATGAAGTATTTTACCCACAAAAAAACTTTTGACATAGTTTTTAGTGCGTTTGACGCAATTTAATTGTATTTTGGAGATGGTCTCCCTGTGACGTCACAGGTCAATGACCTCAAAATAGTTTTTGATATTAGACGATTGAAGAACCTTTGCGTAATCAATTGACACCAACCATTTTGCCCTATGCCTGGTACGAGTGAAGATATAGTCATATTAATACCTATACCCCCATTTTAAAAGTAGAAAGGTGCAATCCAATAGTTCTTGCATTTCCTAATTTTTCTAGCATACGACAATAGTTTTCACCACCACATCCTACCTCATCTGAAAGAAGAGAGTCTAAGCTTTCAAATGATATATAGTTTGCCTCTGTGTACGGGGGGTGCAGTTTACTCCTAAAATAAGGCGTTTTTTGCCAATCGCCGCTCGTCTATAATAGTCACTGTTTTTGACGGAATACATTTCTTTGCTAATTGAAGAAATTTGTTTATAAAACTTTCCGCAGCCTTATCAACATCTTCTGTGTTATCCAGAAATATTGTCCAGTTAAAGTCTGAGATTAAAACGTTGAGGGAGGCAAAATCTGCAGCCTTGTATATCCATACTTGCCTTTTGTAGGATCGTTTTAGATAATGTTTCACCAGAAGCTCAATGTAGGTAGCTCTATGGTCGCTTATATCGCAGTCTACCCTAATAACACCAGCGTCTCGGACGTTTATATTGTCACTGATAACGATCGGGTCTAATAATGTAGCTGAATGAGCGGTTACTCGTCAATAATGTTACTAATATTAAGACGACTAAAGATATCACTAAGGTGACGCGAATTATTGTACAACAGGTCGTCATTTAGATCTCCGGTTAGTACAATATGTGGTTCGACAACAAGCGCCTCTTCGACCATGTTTTCATAATACTCATATGTGGTAGCTGGACTCTTAGGAGTAATATAGTATACATTAAGTAACATTTTCTTGCCTTTAACTTCGAAATTAATCCACATCGTTTCAAAAGAGTCAATTTCTAATTCAGGTCGACGACAGCATTTAATTTAAGTAGATGTATATATCATGGTCCCACTCCAAGCATTCAATAGTAAAGGATCCCTATCTTTCCTGAAAGGTTTGTCAAAGCCTTCTATGATAAGTGTTCGTTCGTCTACTGAGTTGTCCAAGTTTGTCTCAGTAAAGCACAAAATATCAAAATCTTCAGCTCTATCAACGACATATGGCATCTTATTTCTAATATTTAAGTGAAGGATTCGAAGACCGTTGAGTTCGTGGAGAGTATCAGGTCCAGGATTTTGTTCAACATCACCACATAGGGTGAGGAGAAAGAACAAACCACAATAATATTGCTATTTTGGCAGCAGCTTTGGAGAACCATGAGAGTTGCTAAGACTACAGATGATTTCAAGTTACCGTTCAGACATTGAATATAATCGAAAGTTTTGAGCGAAAAAGATAGCTTAGTGGATGGTTTGCTACTATGGCAAAAGCTGTGTGTCCTCAGGTAAAAGGTTCCAATTGATATAATTGGAGGTCATTACCCATTTTCGAAAGGAAAGTAGATATTCAGGAAGGGTATCAATTGGGAGGGGTGATAATAATACAAATGCATACTTGTGCGATGATACAAAATTACAATGCGCACTACATTAGGGAGACCTACGGATATACAGATAAGAAATGTGCAGAGTACAGCGAAATTAAAGAAATACATAAATGTAATGATATAAAACAGGTGTTTGTCTTGATGCATTCGTCTTGGGCAGGCGCTTTAAAATTATTTAATGGTAGCAAATACTCCGGCTGGCAGTGAGTCAATAAAGTGGTGTAAATCTGTATATTATGTTAACAACTGTGTATCTGATTCCCCTGCAATGGGCCAGTCAATTATAATTACACAAATAGAATAGAAGAGGATTTCATGATTTCCCCTGCAACGTGATAGTCAATTATAATTACACAAATAGAATAGAAGAGGATTTCATGACTTCCCCTGCAATGTGCCAGTCAATCATAATTACACAAATAGAATAGAAGAGGATTTCATGACTTCCCCTGCAATGTGCCAGTCAATTATAATTACACAAATAGAATAGGATTTCAAGATTTCCCGGTCCTGCAATGTGCCAGTCAATTATAATTGCACAAATAGAATATAAGAGAGTTTCATGACTTCGCCTGCAATGTGCCAGTCAATTATAATTACACAAATAGAATAATAGAGGATTTCGTGACTTCCCCTGCAATGTGCCAGTCAATTATAATTTCACAAATAGAATAAAAGAAGATTTCGTGACTTCCCCTGCAATGTGCCAGTCAATTATAATTACACAAATATAATATAAGAGGGTTTCATGACTTCCATATATAATTGAATCCAGTATCATATCATGTAGATTTAACATGGTTTAACTAGGGATATTTGGCTATATCTCTTTGGGCATAAATGAAATTGTATATTACATACGCCATTTTTTTTCTTCTTTTCCCTTAATCAATTTCAACCAGAACGAGACCGTTCTCACACAAACTTTGTGGGAGGGGTTTCCCCATAAACCGTAAAATTTGGCGAAGGTTTCTTGAATCCTAAAATTCTTTTCCAAAATTGTAAATAATAACGATTCGGCAATATTCGTTTTCTCGAAAACTCAGATTTCACAACCATATAAAACGATTGGTTGTACCACTTGACCAAAAAGGTTCAGCTGACAAGCAATAGTTAAGGACAGATTTCGAGTTTTCCTATATGCACCAAATAAACCTTTCGAAGCTTTTGCAATGAGTTGCTTTTTTGCAGATAAGTAGTTACCAGTGTCAGAGAGATGATCACCCTGTCCTCGTCAGAAAGGTGATACAAATTTTGCCATATCTGGCACATTGATGAAGTTACCCCTATCTGGCCTGGGCAATATGGAGCCTGAGTGGATCATTTCGACTCCCACACCCCCTCCCACCCTCGTTAATATTTCTCTTATCTCTTGAGCTAGGTGGCTGAAACTCATCACATCATACCATTGGGGGGTAAAGCTTTACCAGAAAATGTCAGAAAAACCATAAAATTCGACGAAGATTTATCGATTCCTGTAATTCTTTTACAAAATAAATCGATTCGGCTATATTCAGTTTCTCGAAACCCCAGATTTCAATCAATAGGTAAGGACAGATTTCGAGTTTTCCTATATATGCATGTACACCAAATAAAGCTGTCGATGCTTTTGCAATGAGTTGCTTTCTTGCAGATACGTATTTACCAGTGTCAGAGAGATGATCACCCTGTCCTCGTCAGAAATAAGTCACACAAATTTTGCCCTATCTGGCATATTGACGGTCATTTCGACCCCCGCCCCAACCACCGTAAATATTTTTCTTATCTCTTGAGCTAGGGGGCTGGAACTCATCACATCATACCACTGGTGGGTAATTACAAGCGTTTACACTCTTAGAAATATTCAGGGAATATTCCTGAATAGATCAGGCTGCACAAGGACAACTCAATTTCAGGGAATAGTCCGTCATTCATAATTCAGCCGTCGTCCATTAGAGAATATCCGCGTCCATAACCCAAAGACCTATTTCATATCCCATATAACAGTATTAGCACCAAATTCAAAAGGACAATCATAGTATACATAAACATAGGCTTGTTTCCTGCAAGAGAGAAGCGGTCAACAGTTTTCAATGATGCCGGCAAGACATCATGATGTTCCAAAAATATCAAATCCGTATCGCTGATCAGTATTCTTAATCCATAATATTCGTTATAAGTCGTCATCTAAAAAAAAGATGTATCTCAGTCACGCTTTGATTGTGACTGTTCATATGAGTACCATGAGGATCTTGAAGTACATGGGTTCATACGGCCCCTAGCCCCGGGTTAGGCGGAATTAGACACAAGTTACGAAATGTAGCGCCATAGATCTTGCATGCTACGTTCGTATTTTGCTATCAGCATGCGATATGTATCGCCAAATTTGAGAAACTTTGAGTGAAGGCGTTTGGTGGAATAGCCCTGTTTTATAAGTTTCTGCAACACTGTTTTGTGACGTTGATTAAAATCGTCACATTTAACACAGGATCTAGCAAATGCTAGAAAAGCTCTATCAGAAAATCCAAGATGGCTGCGCTGTTGACGTTTATTAAAATACCATATGTGCATGTAGCTCATAATTCCAATCTTGGAACCCATTCCTTCTTCACCGCAATGTCGAACAGCATATTGATTGATTGAAATTGTAGTTAAGGGCCGCTCGCGTATACGGATTTCACGGCCGTTCAACTCAACGTTTTATTCAAATTTCATTGTACATTTCTTAGTTCATTTAAGATCTTTTGCAGCGATAAATATTAAAATAAATTATTAAAAAATAAATAACAATGAGAGAGCAGAGGGAGATATAAAAAGAAGTAAAGAAGAATCGCTATATGTACAAGTTGGTAAGTCTGTTATTGGTTAGGTTATACTGATAAATATGTGTTCAGTATAATCGTGTGGATGATTCCTTTGCCTTGGTACCCCTTTCGTCCGCACAAAGCCGTCCAGAAAAAACTGGGCATATATATAGCCGTTACATTCACCAGAATCCGTAACTTGTAGTAAATATGACGATTTTGATTGGTCGATGACGGTCATATTTGTTTACGGAGTAACTCCAAATGATATTTTGGTAGACCTCGATCCATCGATCATGTAGGACAAGTATCGCATCGATCGGTTCAGTGATTCCGAAGATTAATATATTAAAGGGAACGTAAACTCTGCGGTAAAACACCGCGGGAATTATATAAGAGTCCCGATAGATTAAAAAAATCGTGACAAATATTTGTTCTCATTTTTTTCCAATGAATGGGACAGACGCAAACATAGAAAATACCGTGATTTAGAATTTCTTGGGGGCGCCGCCATGTTTATTTTGGGCAGGATTTTTATCCAATGGGAAAGCGTGAAATTCAGTTGTGCCGATAATCTCCTACGTCATCGGACATTCTCTGCGTTGAGATAACATGGCCGCATATATGGTCGTTTTCACGCACGCCTCCGTTCTCCCACTAACAGAGGCAATGTTATAGATTAGCTTTGATGTAGAATACGGCCTGATTCTAGCAGATATTCTACGATGCCGGGCTGCTCTGCATTTGGCTATCACAATGTACCAGGTAATCCCAACACGTCGCACTATCATCCTCGTTCATGTTTGTAAGCTACGGTCTCGAATACTGCACCTCTGCCAATTGACGCGTTTTTACCTCCAGAGGCAAAAGAACTAGTGTCCGCTGACGTCACGATTCTTCAAACATGGAGGCCTCTATGTTGTTCCAGTGTAACGAAGTTAACCCTACCTGGCCTGGTGGGGGGGGGGGGGCCATTATGGCCCCCCCTACCAAACTTTCTACACTATCTCCGGAACGGCAGAAAATGGAGAGCTGAAACTCCGTGACTTTATTGTTTGTCTTATTGGGGTCATTTTGAGCCTATTTTCATAACCCCCCGAGCAGCGGATCATGGATAA
This sequence comes from Hanleya hanleyi, assembly GCA_036873755.1. Lineage (NCBI taxonomy): Eukaryota > Metazoa > Mollusca > Polyplacophora > Lepidopleurida > Hanleyidae > Hanleya > Hanleya hanleyi. Next base: position 16,566 of record JAVTVY010001690.1, on the reverse strand, counting down.
ATTCAAGATGGCGGCCACGTGGTGTACCAGAAAAGGGATGTTTTTATCATTTTTCTTCAAAATTTCTGCTTTTCCGCAATGAAAAGTGGACAAAAACTATTTTATTTCATATCACATTAATATTTGCTAATTTTTCATGCAGTTTTTGTGGAGAAATTGCAAAAATAAAAAATTCGGAAAATCTGACCGAAAAATCGACTAAAAAATGCCGTTTTTCAAAATGGCGTCACTGTGACGTCATCAAAGCGGCCATCTTGGATTTTTTTTTACATTTTCTGGTAGAGCTTGACCCAAGGGTATAGTGTAATAAGTTTCAGCCCCCTAGCTGAAGGGATAAGAAAAATAATTAGGGGGGGGCCATTTCGGCCCCCCCCCCCCAGGCCTGGACAGGTCCCAAAAAGCCCAGGCCAGATAGGGTTAAAACGTTTAGCACTGCTTTGAAAAAATTGTAAAAAAATATCTGATACAATACAATACAATACAATATGTTTATTGCACGACTCGTAAAATGGTACAAGTATGGCAAACAAAACAATATAACTACTATGGTACTTTAGCAACGTAGTAATTATTAGTTAGTATGGTTTGAACCAACAGTGTGGGTTAGTAGTAATTCTAGGACATAACATAGAAGTTGCCAGTGTGTTGATGTATAAACTCTAATTAAGAAGTGTCCAGCCGGTTTTTACACGATTTGGATTCTATGAGGAAAAAGCTTTAACTGGCCATGCACGGTTCACCAGAGTTTACGTTCCAAAGCAAAGTTTCCGTATAAATCGGAGATGGCCACCGTGGCCTTCGACCAATCGGCTTCGTCTTAGAATATTTCTTGTCGTAAATACGAAACCGTAAAATGGGTATGGTAATAATACAAATTCTTTGCCAAAGAAAGTTGATATTTACCATGTTCATTTTACTGCTCCGTATGTAAAAGTATAATGAGTTAAGGTTAGTTTTGAGGTCATTTTTTTTTTTAGGAAACAAAATTATGTAAAATAAATCTTGAATATCTGAAATGGGTGGAGGGGTATATGTCCGGGGGGGGAGGGGAGGTTATCAGAAGGGAAATATGTCGGGAGAGTGATCAGGGGTGGGGATGTCAGGGGGGATACGGTATTTGAGGAATGTGTCGAGGAGGGAAATGTATAGCAATCGGCGAGTGGACTCGCAATAGACGTCCTGCCATGAATACCTTTGTGTAATTTTTGATGGCATTACTTGCTACAAATGAAGAGTCATGCTTAAGTATGTGCGAGTTCAAGGTGGGAGGCGATACTACGCGGATACTGGACGTTACAGTCATTTTGGGGTCACTTTAGCAGCCAAATAAGGTCAAAATTTGGTCACTCAGTTTCCGTCGCGATGTTTGTTACTAATGGATACGGATAGCAATATTGGACTTGGTGTCATTTCAGGGTTACCTTAGGGTTAAAGAGGTCATAAATGTGTAAATACTATAATTATATCATATATGGTGCTGCACATTTGTACGCAGTATAGTTCTAGTTTCGGGTGGAAATCAAGACAACTTTGACAATTTGAGTTCATTCTGATGTAATTTTGAGCTCAAATAATATCCAAAGATGGCCATCACATGCATGGCCCTTAAAACGCTTTAAAACAATTGGTACGGCATTCTTTGTGAAAGAGATGGGTATCCATGCTGAAGTAGTTCTACGGAGTCAAGTTTAAGATAAGATTTAAGGGCATATTTAGGTCACTGCCATTTACTTAATATTGTTGGTGCAATGGGTATCCATGCTCAGTTAGTTCTTCGTGAGGTTAGGTTCAACCCAGGATTGGATAAATTTGAATCCGGTTAAACAAGCCAGCAGTGGTTTAAGGATGATTTCTCTCACATTTGTATTGTGTTTTTCGTGGAGACAGGCTATAAATTATGTCTATGTGGATTAAGGTTTTGAAGTAGGTGCTAAAAACAATTTAAGTCATTTAGGATCAATTTTAGGGCCGGATGAGGTCCAGTGAAATTCAGGTATTTAGATATAAAATATAATTTTTACTTACCTGATGGTTTTATTTGAGTATCCACGAGGACTATTAGTTTCATTTGAGATACGGTTCATGATTGGGATGAATACAATGCCGATAAGTAATTCTTGAGTTATTTTGGAAGGTCAAATGAAGGAGAAAATAAAATAGCTAACGTACGTATAATGGCGCTGTTTCAGATTGGTATCCATGTTAAAATTCGGATGATAAAAAAAATAAAAATAAAAAAAATGGGATGATATAGTCTCAGAATTCTTTACCCAACACTCAATGCGTTGTTTGTTACGAATGAGTACCGGTAAACTTGCTGAAAGTTAGTTGTTGTATGTGGGGTCTCTCCATGATATTTCTGACACTGAGATGTTCTGACAGATCCACATTTCTCAGAACTTCCGATTTGAGTAGCAATGTTTACATAGTAATTGTTCATAACTTCAGCTACCTCAGTTTGATCAGTAATACGTTTCCCGTCTTCGTATATAGTTTTATCACTAGGAGATGTACACTGTAAATGAATCGGATGCTGACGTGTTCTGAGAGTGTTCAAGGTTGAAAACGCGTATTAAAGTTGTGAACACTTATTTTAGAGTTCAGATTGTTACTGTTCAAACTTTGAATGCGTGTGTTGAAAAACGAAAACATGTGTTCATAATGCGTTATGCATTTGAATACCTGCGTTAATGGTTTGAATTCTAAAGTTCAAAACTGAACATGGAAGTTAACAATTTGAACGTTCAATAAGCGTTGCAATTTTGGCGTTCAATAATTGAACAGCCCAGTTTACAGTGTAGTACCCTCGTTCGTCAAAAAATGTTTGACGATTTTCGTCTCAGAGATACACATACTGTTTCTTTTAGCTGTTTCCACTGGAAGAAGTTCTGTACTTTACATAATTCTTATAGTGTCTTTTTCTCGTCAAGATGGCTTTCATTAAAGTCTTGTTCATGAAGGTGACTTGTTGCTGTCTCATCTTTTTCGATTTCAGCAGTGCATGCCTCTCTGTTACCTCTGAGCTATGATGGCTGGGAAGAGCCATCGTGGATTTGGCATTAGAACATAGAATCCAAAAGGCGAAGATGCGAAGTTACGATACTATGCGCGAAGGTACTATACGAAGATGCGAAGTTACCATGCGAAGCGAGAAGTTACGATTCGAATATGCGAAGATGGAAAAAGGCGAAGATGCGAAATCACGATGCGAAGATGCGAAGCGCGAACATGCGACGTTACGAGGCGAAACATCGCATCTTCGCATCGCAGTCGCATCTTCGCATGTTCGAAGATAGTAGTAGGCGTACAACTAACCGTGCACATGACGGAATTCGACAACCTCCAAACAGGGTTATTTCCCCTTCTGCCAGTCGACCGACACTGCCGCCATTCAAACGACAAACGACCGTTAGCTTAATGGATTGTTTTTTGTTGTTGTAAAGAGTAACTGAATTACCGGTAGTCACCGATTGTTTGTTTTCTTTTGCCTGCCGAATGCGCTGCAGCTGATTAATTCTGGTTAATTCAAGTTGTTGCGATACAGAGCAGTTCGGATAATCTCGCACTTTCAATCTCCGTGAATGGCTATATGGCTTGGTGAAGACCCAAGTGTGTGGAGAATGCCAGGGCGTTTTTTCGCCCTGTATAAGTGAATGACGGCAGGGTCGAGTGACTGGCAGACGGAGAGATTCGTCCATCTCCCGTTACCTAGTTCGCGTATTATCCCTTTGCAGACGTTCTGTTCACAGGTATTCCCATCTACTCTATCTAGAGTGTTAATCCGTCCACTGCAGCAAACACGGTAGATAGAAATGCCTGTGGCTCTGTAGCCCGTAGCCCCAGCAGGGACCTAATGATACTGTCATTAGGTCCCACGTACATCCTAGCCACCATCGTCGTGTAGAAGCCCGAATCGTATAAACAATGATTTAGTTGCTCCTTACCATGCATTTTCCGATAAAACGTATCATGAACTAGTCCGAACGGCCAACATCTGTTGTCTTTTGGAGTGGGTTTCGCCGCCTTTTGTTCCAGTCCCCGCTTGAACATATGATCAGCTCCGCCATGTTTGTTTTCACGCTGGAGTGTCGACTGCGCAAATGGTGGCGTGTATGGTGTTTATTGCGGTCACCGTTTGCGCAGTTGACACTCCGGCGTGGAAACAAACATGGCGGAGCTGTTTGAAATTTTCAGCGGCGACTGGTACAAAAGGCGGCGAAACCCACTCCAAAAGACAACAGATGTTGGCCGTTCGGACGATTCGGACTAGTTCATGATACGTTTTATCGGAAAATGCATGGTAAGGAGCAACTAAATCATTGTTTATACGATTCGGGCTTCTACACGACGATGATGGCTAGGATGTACGTGGGACCTAATGACAGTATCATTAGGTCCCTGCTGGGGCTATGTAGCCCGTTACCCAATTCAACTGTCACCCATTACTCAGTTCGCCTCTGTCTGCCACTACCTAACTCGTTCATCTCCCGTTACCCAGATCGCGTACTTTCCCTTTGCAAGCGTTCTGTAACCCGTTACCATTACTCAGTTTGCCTCTGTCTGTATTGTCTGTGACCGTCTAGCCGATCCGTATCTGGTGCTTTTACCCTACACCCTTATTTTCAAATGAACCGGAACTAATCTTCTACATTGACCTAGTTTTTTTTAATTGGGAACTGGGTACTGGGTGTCAGCTCCACACACATGTTGTAAAATCTGTCAGGGAAGTAGATTTCCGTCTCAGAGATACACATGTAACGGTTAACCGTTTGTGTAGAGAACAGTTTGAATATGGAGGGTGACCCAGAATGGAATGCGGGAAACGACCTTGACATGTATCGTCAGCGAGGAACAAGCCAGTGTGCGGAAATAGAGTCCCCCGTATTTCTCGCTTACCAGAGCAAGATAGGAGTTGCCATTTACGTGGAATATTCTCTACAGGTTCTAGGTTGTGATGCCATTCTAGTTTATGGACTATGAACTGTAATTTCGCTGTGAGAGACGAACTTTATTGCAGGCGAAACGTCTCCGTGCGCGAGGAAACTTCCTTTGGGGACTTTTCGGGTGCGGAGAGTGCACACACTATATATACAGGTGCAGACATTTCAAGCGGGAGCAGACCGAAAAGACAGATCTGGAGAAAGCACGCAAGGTACAGCCTGAATTGTGTGATTTTGGCGCACTTTGCGACCGGGTCGCAAATGTAATTGTTTTGGCCTGGGAGTCTAAAAGATTGTAGATCCTGTAGCTAGTGCAACCTGTGAAAACACGTCAATCCAATGCGAATTTGCCGGCTTGCATTTTCAGTGTGGAACCGTGTTTGTGTGTTGTACTATAGTATAGGAAACACGACCGAGTGTTTATTGTAGTCTGGGGGTATTCTATAATAATGTAACATGACATGTATTACCGCGTAGCACATTCCGGTAAACATGATCAGACATCAGTATAGAATAAGGTTATAGGTCAATACCAGTAGATTGTATGATATCGGCACTGTTTTGCTGAACAGCCCGGGCACTGGGACGTGGTCAGTATTATTTATGTGTCGGTGTCATCGGTTGTGAAGCGGTATATGACGGTAATAAGGGACTCCCTCCATCCTCCGATTATATGCAAATGTACTATAAATACAGAGATATTAGAGCCAATCTCTCCTACCGTTATTCGACGATATATCGCGCAGCCCGTTAGGTCTGCGACCGGGTCGCAGACGGTCGCTTAGACGATGTACGGGTGTGAAAGAGGCCACAGATATTACAGCCAGTACAGCAAAGACAAGATACAGTACAGACGGGCTTCTTCTCTCGAGAAACGTCGATAAATCGTGGAATCGGAGAGCCCTGCGACCGGGTCGCAGAAGGTCGCAGAAAGGTCGCAGACGGTCGCACAGACGCCGTACGGGTGCGAAAGAGACCACAAAGATTACAGACAGTACAGAAAAGACAAGGCACAGCACAGACGGACTTCTTCTCCCGAGAAACGTCGATAAACCGTGAAATCTGACCGACCTGCGACCGGGTCGCAGACGGATTGCGACCGGGTCGCAGAGTGTCGCCATCGACAGTTTACAGACAGTAATGATGCTACATCGGTACCAGATGAAATGATAACACAATATATACCCAAGTAGTTGTCCTGACGGCCACGGAGGACGAGCTGTACGTGGTTCTTACCTAAGGGGTCGTCGTGAAGTTGTGTAGCCACAGGTCGTGTCTATAGACGGGTCGCAGCAGCCGTGAGGGTTGAGACGCCGTGCTATACCTACCTGTGCGGGAAGCAAACTGGGGAGCTGACAAGTTAGGGTCAGGCTCCGACGACTGGGGGTGAAGAAGACGATGGGCTGCCACATCCGTGGAGAGGCTCCAACGACTGGGGGTATATATTGAGAGAGTGTTAAAGCCGTGACGTTCCGACGACTGGGGGTGAAGAAGACGACGGGCTGCCACATCCGTGGAGAGGCTCCAACGAGACTGGGTGTCGTATATTGGGGGAGAGCGTTACCGCCGTAACGTTCCAACGACGGAAGAAGAGAAGGGCCAGCAGCCAGGCCGCCCTTATACCCAAAAGAGGAGGGCCAGCAACCAGGCCGCCCTTATCGCGTACCCATACATATTTAAAGCATAACCGTAACTGTAAAATTATATGCACACACTCTTATATTATTTGTATATAACATCAAGGTTATATGCACACACTCTTATATTATTTGTATATAACATCAAGGTTATATGCACACACTCCCTTATATTATTTGTATATAACATCAAGATTATTTGCAGACACTCTCCTAGTGTTTGTACATATATGGAGATATTATTCTACTGCATAACGTTACATCTCCTTAGACATTCTGTCTAAGCCACGCGGTTCTACGCTATTATCTGTAATCGCGTATACTATTTGTGCAGAATATACCATAATAGACCTTTACATCAGCGTCAGTCATCCTAGTAGGGTTGTGAACATCTCTTCGATCCCCGGATCTTTACTAGTGAAGGGGCTAACTACGGTGACGGCCAGAATGCCACTGGGCAATCCCGGTTATTGATTCGTTTTCTCGTAAACACCACGACTGGTCCTGCTCGTACACGTTACACACATAGGTTTCTCCGTTTCTTATAGCTGTCTCCGTTGGAAGCAGTTATGTACTTTACATAGTTCTTATAGTGTCTTTTTCCCGTCAAGATGGCTTTCATTAAAGTTTTGTTCATGAATGGTACTTGTTGCTGTCTTATCGTTTTTGGGTTCAGCGGTGCATGCCTGTCTGTTACCTTTGAGTTCTGATGGCCGAGAAGGGTCATCTTGGATTTGGCATTAGAACATAGAATCCAAAAGGCGAAGATGCGAAGTTAATACGATGCGATGCGCGAAGGTACGATGCGAAGATGCGACGTTACGATATTCGAAGATGAGAAGATGAAAAAAGGCGAAGTTACGATGCGAAGATCAACATGAGGCAGCACCTAAAAGGTGCAACAACTCCTCAGCCAGACAGTTTTAGTCAGTGTATATTGGTACACAATGAATGGAAAATGCATATGTAAAAGCCCGAAAGATTTGGTTGAATGCAGAAGATGCTTTAGCAGTGACTTGTAAAAGATTAAAATATGATAAATTCAGTGTGGGATGTTAGATGCATTGGAGGACTATAATAAATAATTTGACATGTCGCGTGCGAAAAATATGGCGGAAGAACAGAAATATTCTGAACAAATACAAAAGGCTTCAAGTCATTCTGACTTTGAACCCTAATAATAATCTGAAAATAATAAAAGTCTTCCGATTTAAAGTTTTGATAGCAAAAACTGTATCAATCCCTGTGTACCTGTTGATTGTATGTCTCTTCCCACTTGTGATCAAGCAGATTTCGAGGATGAGGATGGGTGGATGGCAATCCAAACAGCCTTGTGATATGAATAATACGTTTCATGGGCACCAAGTTGTATATCTGTGAGTTTAAAATTGGTGAAAATCTAATGTGCCCAACTGTGATAGAGAATGCTACATAGCAAATTTGAAATGTCTGGCTACAACGGTTAGGCTTCTATCGCGTTCACATCGTCATATGGACATTTTGCGTGACGTTGCCATGGAAACCACAAAAATCATTGCCACGAACCCAAATTCATTAGGCTTGTGGTTGACCACCCAACAATCCTGCATGCCAAATTTAAGTCTCTAGCTGAAACTGTTTCTCTTTTATCGCGTTCACGTCGTCATTTGGACATTTTGCGTGACGTTGCCATGGAAACCACGAAAATCGTTGTAATCTACCCAAATTCAAAATGCTTGTGGTTGATAACCCAACAATCCTGCATGCGAAATTTGAAGTCCCCACATCTGAAACGTTTACCTTCTATCACGTTCGCAGCGTCAAATGGACATTTTGCGTGATGTTGCCATGGAAACCACAAAAATCATCACAATGTGCCCAAATTCTATAGGCTTGTGGTTGACCACCCAACAATCCTGTGCACCAAATTTAGACGACCGGACGTACATACCGACGACAGAACCCCGCAGCCTAATTGGCTGAGGGGTAAAAACGGCCAAGATGCGAAATGCGAAGATACGATGCAAAGATACGAAGTTACGATGCGAAGCGCAAAGATGCAAAGTTAAGATGCGAACATACGAAGCGCGAAGATGCGAAGCGCAAAGATGCGACGTAACGATGCGAAACTTCGCATCTTCGCATGATTGTATCGCATTCGCATCTTCGCGCTTCGTATGTTCGCATCTTAACTTTCCATCTTCGCATGTTCTAAGGTATCATCGTACGATGATAGTACAACTAGCTGTGAGCATGACGAAATTCGATTTCCACCATAGAATCTAAACTCTACTCTGAAGATTGCAGTTGCTTGGTTTCTTTTTTTATACGACTATTTTATTCTCATTACATAATAATTTTCACAAAATCGTAATGTTTATAATTTAAACGCCAATTGAAACGTGTTAAAAAAAAGAAGACCGAATTGATGTTTGATATCTAAACACCTGGTTTAGCCCTGCAGACCGAGATTTAATTTATTTCATGGCAGAAAATTGGGCAGAATTTATTCTACCCCAGCATATGTTATCTTCTGCTTCCTAACATAATTTCTTCCTGTTGAACCCATGAAATAACGATACCGCACAGCCACCAAAGGCCATAACGATATGACTATCACAAAATGATCATCATAAATAAACCATAAACTGTACTGTAAATAGGAAGTAGGCTACTCATACGTCCGCGATGTCTTTTAGTCAACGATGATGTTTAACGGTCACTTCGGAATTTTTGCATTTCATGTTGCATCGTAAAAGGACTTTATCGTCCCGAATCCCTCAAAATGCGCTCTGGCTTAATCCTGCAGTGACAACCGTCAAATTCGACGTCTGCATACCGTCAAATATTATCTGTGCTTGTGATCGTTTCCTAATATCATATATTTATAAAATAGCACAAGATTCATAGTAAATCTTACCCTCTCGATTATATTACACCTTTACCCAGATACCGATACGAGCGTGTGATCGAGAAATCACAAGGGCGTCTGGAAACGGTATCGTATCTCCAGATCGGGCAGCTCTAAGTAGTGTGAAAATGAGAGTCCTTTATTACGTGAGCAAAGAACAATGGGCAGCATGCACATATTCAGCTTAAATTGTGTAAAAGAGTAAAGGATTCATATGCGTCAAGAAGATACTGACTTGGGAGTAGTATATAGCCGTGAAATCTTTGAGGGTGGGGTGCAAAATGAGGAGGGTGGATGAGGTCACAAATGACGTCGCGTCTGGGCCAAAATTCACATCCAGGTCAAAGGTCATGATCGATGATGGGGCTGCCAGGACAACATGATGGATAGAGCAGAAGTTACGCGACGGGCTGGGGTGGATATAAAATTAAGATTCTCCAGGGGAAAGATATGCGGACAACGGACTGGACATGTCATCAAATGAGTCGAGGTGGGCCAATACGGGCCTACGGGGTCGGGTAACATGTCAACGCGAAGCGCTCGTCGAGGCATATCCGTGATGGGCGATTGAGTCATGTGACTGGCAGGGTTGCATGTAAAATTAGGATCTCGTGGGAGAAAAATGCGGAAAACGGGATTGATAGGCCGTCAAATCAGTCTTGGTGGGCCAATGTTGTGCCTAAGGGGTAGTGCAGGGTCTCGTCTTGAAGCATTCTTCCGGGTCGGTCACCTGACTGGCGGGTAGATGCAACACTAGGATTTATTGATGGAACAACAAAATGTTGAATACGAACTGCACACCCCAAACTGGGGGAAAAGCCCCATCCAGTGGGTCTAGGTGAGCCCTACTTTGTATACATGGGCAGTGCTGTGTGTCATCTTGAAGACCTATATCTCTATAAAAATTAAGCGGGCCTTCTCTCTCGTCGACTGTATGGCAAAAGAGATGATTACAATTTCGACATCGTAAACTATCCCTTTCTGGACAGTAATATTCCAGTGGGACCTGCATATGGCGTATACATATCACGCCTAGTAGCATTTGCTAGATCCTGTGTTAAATGTGACGATTTTAATCAACGTCACAAAACATTGTTGCAGAAACTTATAAAACAGGGCTACACCACCAAGCGCCTCCACTCAAAGTTTCTCAAATTTGGCGATACATATGGCATGCTGATAGCAAAATACGAACGTAGCGTGCAAGATCTATGGCGTTACGTTTCCTAACTTGTGTCTAATTCCGCTTAACCCGGGGCTAGGGGCCGTATGAACCCATGTACTTCAAGATCCTCATGGTACTCATATGAACAGTCACAATCAAAGCGTGACTGAGATACATCATTCTTTAGATGACGACTTTACAACGAATATAATAATATTATGGACTAAGAATACTGATCAGCGATACGGATTTGATATTTTTTGAACATCATGATGTCTTGCCGGCATCATTGAAAATTGTTGACCGCTTCTCTCTTGCAGGAAACAAGCCTAAGTTTATGTATACTATGATTGTCTTTTTGAATGTGGTGCTTATACTGTTATATGGAAGTATAGGAATAGGTCTTTGGATTATGGACGCAGATATTCTCTAATGGACGACGGCTGAATTATGAATGACGGACCAGACGCTTGTAATCTTGAAGGGCTCGGCATGCAGACTCGCCTGGTGGTACATGAGCCGGAAGTGACGTCATCACCGGAGGTAAAGTCATCAATGGAAAAGTGAAGTCATCACCGAAGTAACGACATCGCCGGAAGTGACTTCATCGCCGGAAGTAACGTTATCGGTGGAAGGGACGTCATGGCGCATAATGGCGCCACCTGGACCGTGGGGCACCCTTAAGCCTTTAAGTTACAGGGTCCTGGGGGATCTACCATGCACCATCTTGTACTGGGTTCGAGCAGCGAGCAGTGACTGATGACGATAGATGAGCTCCATAACAAAGAAGCACAGGAACACTTGACTCCTAAACCAGTGAGTTTCAATCAAATACAGTTTATTAGGACCATTACCCATAATCCTCGATTCTGATCAACGCAACACCTCTGAGAGCTGATTGGTCAATAGTTTGTCAAGTGGGGTTTCTTCTTAATGCACACGTAGTCTTGGACAAATATCGCCTTTTAGCTACCACGTCTGTGTGGAGCCATTTCACGTTCGACGTTTTTCATTGATCGGTGACGCAAAAACGCAATATAAAAATGACCAATCGATGACCGCAACGAGTCCGAAATCAGTTGTGACATCCGTAAATTTTTTTTTGTTATTTAAGAGAAACTTGTTGTCGATTAGCATTCATATTCCCTTGGTTTGGCCTCAATTAATGAGATGGTGATTGTGTTGGCACACTACAATCTGAGTTTCAGTGCACTTACAATGTATATTGCGGATCAAAACTCAGCAGAATATGAAATACTTTGTATACTCCCAAATATAAGGGAAAATATTATCGTTTCAAGAACACCCATTGTGTGCTTTAACCCTACTCGAAAACAAAACGAATTTCCCACTGGACTGGTCCACGGTACTGGAGTATCAACTCATTAAACATTTCTATTGAGAACGTTTTGAATCACGACACTTTGAACAGTGAATGTCCCTCTGACACCAAGGGCGATCTTTTGTACTCAGACAGGGCCTGCTAATTTAGTGAAATCAAGGTTCATGAAGAATCCGAACAACATTCTTTATTCCATTATTTCGTTTATTTCATTTCGTTTATTTCAACGAAATACTGTCATGGCTTCCTTTTAACAGAATACGAGTTCGGTGTCATATGTAGAACACTTTTTGCCCAACCGGTAAATCATGACCCAAACCGACCCATGCAGTCACGGCTTTGAAAATTTCAAATGGACAAATAATAACGGCCGTTTTGACAGCCAGATGGTCAATGGTCGTTGAGCTGAGGATTCGTCACGCCTACCGAAAACTGATGAACGGATAGCTAGTGCATGTGAATAATGAATAAAATGAATGAGCGTCTCGCAAATATATAGAAGATTTGCTTGAGATATTATTAATTCAAATTCTATTTTGATTCGAGTTCGTTAACTCGTAGGGTCAGGCCACAGGGGCTAGTTACCGTTGTTACTTGTTTAATTAGGTTGATTATAGGGGTCGGGTAAATGGAGTTCCCTCCTCATACCCCCCATAATCAACATAATTAACCGATTAACAACGGTAACGAGACCCTGTGGGTCAGGCCATCGAGTAAGTGTGATGTGCGATAAGATGTGGAACTGTTCTTATCCAATGCCGATTTCTGAGAACATCTCACACCGATTGCATGGAATGGTCTTGCCGCTCTTGTACCGGCACTGGTCTCTTGAAATTGAGACTCCGGGAAAACACCCTCTGACAATATGCACACGTAGGTAAAGCGACCCAATGCTATCATCCATAAAATTCATAGCTGATATATCAGAGCACGATTCGTCTCGCCGACCGAAAACAGATGAACTGATAGCTGGTGTGAATAATGAATATAATAAATGAGCTCCTCGCAAATATATAGAAGAAGATTTGGGTGAGATATTCTCAGTAGAGAATATCTGCCATATTAGACAAATACAATAGATGACCACTGGTGGGGAACCATCCAGCATTCAAGTAATAAAGGCATATCATATTGCACTTCAGCTATTTAGATGCCAATGAGCAAGGCGTGATTGGAAATGACGAAGTTGTTTGCCGATTATCCGGAAGTACGAATAAGTACACCCGGAAGACTGGATAATATCACCAAACAAAAAATACGGGATAATGAAAAGCACGCTGACAGAACGTTCGATAGCATACAATTCAAGCACCAGTCTGGACCCCCTTTTTATTTGAGGAAGATTCCTCTTATAACCGAAGCCTGAAAACAAACTTTCATGCAATTACCTCGTCATGATACAAAATACGGCATACAATCGATAGTGCACTTCTAGGGCATCATCCGAACGCATGGCACGATCATACGTAGAAACTTCTGCTCGTAGCCATGCGGTAACGGGTGCTATCTGAGTGTAATAGGGCGTTTCCCAAATGGTCACATCCGACTGGTCCCGTTACATCCGACATCGGTGCAATCACATTCATACAACGAAGACACACCTCCAGAAAGCGATCGATTAAAATGATCCCATGGTGGGCCTCGAAGTGCCCCCATCACAAAATAAAAAGCATATCATTTCCCTGTGGTCTGCCGCCGATTTTATTTTGTTTTCAAATATGTTAGGTCGTTTGTAATATGATTTTTTCATAAGATAAACAAAGAAGCATGCTCCACTAGAGTGAGAAATAAAATAGCTAATTCGCACAACTTCGTTTTGGTCTCGCGTAGACTCCCCCAGTCTTGCGCCTCGTGAAACTGACACGTCTGCATGTCTGAGAAATATTTGAATACAGATAATTTCATTGGCTCGTTTAAATGGGGGCGACATTTGACCTCATGCTTTGGGAACAACTTTCGAACTGGATTATCTCCCTCTAGATAGATGGCGCCGTGTGAAATACATGCCGAATCACATCGACCATCTAAGGGTTGTGTTAAGTGAAACGTGAAATGCCCTTAGCGAGCTAAGATGCTTCTAGGGATACTCGCGCTCTCTTGGAGATATAAGCGGGGGTTATCTCAGAGTGAAATTTGAACGTTCCGCTCTTAAGGGAGTAGAGGACGTTCATTTCTAGAGGTTGAATTTTTTTTTAAATTTCAGGATTTTTTCACCCAGTTAGGAGAAGATGATCCATGAAAAAAAAATATGGGGTCACCATACTCGTTAAAAAAATATGGCAGCCAAATGCATGTACACCACTTAAAAGCCATAATACTGAATACATAGGGAAATTGAATTTTTTCTTCTTTGGTGTTCAATAAATCATACTTCCCAAGGTCAAATTTTTCCCATTTTGCTATATAATACTAAACACATATAGTGCTTGTTAAATATGTAATAAAAACAGGGGGACACCATACTTTCTTATAAAATATTAGCGGTATAACAGATAAACGGAGCCTTTTCAGTCCCATTTCCAGGAGGGGGTGGGGGTGGGGAATCGGGGTGGGTGTGGAGAATATTATTGAAGATCAATTTATTAGCCATTCAGAAGTTTTGTTTCAGTTGAAACTGAATAAGAGTGAATTTGGGGGGTATTCCGGAGGAATAATTTTTAATCTATGGAGCACTTTGCACCCTTCAACCGTTGAATTTAAAATGCCAATTTTTTGGTCCATCCCATCACACTATCGAACCACCAGTAAACCGCATAAATGGTTGTGTTGTGTCTTTTGTTGATTTTTATTCCATTTTGATATGTCTGGGTACTTTTGTTAGGAAATTCAGCTTGTTTTGAAAAATTTGACAAATGACCATGTTGTAGCCCCATAAGAGCAGGGAAATGAACGTCCTCTACTCCCTTAAGTTATCCTGTTATAAATCCATCTTGAAAACTTACATCGCTTGTCTCTCTTGGTTTGTAGAACGTTATGACATTATAGCGGTCTCCTTCATTCAAGTTTTATTTAAATGTGACGTCATGCTACGTCGGATGAATGAGTGAGGACCACTATCTATAACGTCATGACGTTTCAAAAACAACGGGAGGCAAGCGATGACATTTTTAAACGTTCTGGCTCTCGTTTTACGGTGGTATAAGTTTTGACTTCTCATATACCCAAAATAAAATAATAACCCACAGAACTATTACCACACATATTTGTAACAACTATAGAAGTTCTTGTTTTATGACATTTTAACAGAACATTGGAAAGCTTTTCAGTTCAACTTTAAAACAATGTAAAATATGCTAACCGGACAACATCCACATGTTTTTATTGTTTATACCTTGTTCAGTTTTTTGCCCTTTAAACCAGCTTGTTGACAGGCTATCTCCAACTCCTCATGCCACTCCAACCCAGCTCTCTGACAGTGAACCAACTGTAACATACAACATATATTTTCTGTAAAACAAGAAGGACATATTCTTGAAGAAAAGCAGAACATATTTTGTTACTTTAAATGCCCAAAATTTTAATCAAACATCTTCATTAAATTAAGAGATTGAAAGACAATAATTTAGCAGTTTACATGTACATGGAACAGTTAGCTGGCATAGAGAATAGTATTAGTCACACAAAGAGTAACCAGTGGAGGATGTGGGAGGTATTTCACATGGACGGACATATCCAGGCATTTCTTGGCTACACCAGCCAAGAAAGTGAAGCGAGCCCTAAGGCTGTGGACTTGGGCTAGAGGTGTTCTTGGGCTATTGGATTCAGTATCAGACTGTTTAAACATCATGTGGGAGTTCATTTAAATGAATTATTAATTGAATATTTTTACTGAGCTTATTCCGGTATAATTATATGTAATTATGGTATCGGAAACAAGCATATAGTCGTTCTTGAGATATGGTGGTAATGAGAAAACCGATGGTCTGACGTACATACGTGATAATAAATTAAATCTAATTTTAGCAGTAGCCTGTGAACAGGTATGTGTCTGGAGTATGATCACAGTGCCTTATCATTCTCCAAATATGGTCTTAAAGTCATTTGTAACAAATTTAACAGAGTTTGACATTGTGACCCAGAAAAAAATGGGTCAATCTCACTGACTTTAACGAATGCAGAGATGGACAGACAGACATTCATGATGACTATGAGGCCAATTGTGGCAAAGGGGTAAAAGAAAATGTTACTGGTCATTTTATTTTTTTATTTTTATTGGGTTGAGAATTTGGCTGCCAATAGGGCCTACTGATATCAAATGAACTGGATAGGTCTCTGCTTTGGAAAGATTTGTTCACTTATACAGAACAGAAATGTTATGTAGAAGGTATACCAATGCAGACATGGACTTAAATAGATACTGGTACCTTGGCTTGATGTGTAATTCATTACCTTTTCATAAACGGTGTCAGCATTCACAATCAGAGCCTTGCACTCCTCAACCAACTGTGGATAGATGGGAAGTGACTCAAATCAGTCAGCAGTTATAAACAAATTCTATCACTCGTGACACTAGAGATATTGTCCCCTGTATTTTAACCATGAAAGAAAATCACTCCACTGACTTTCTTCTTGAGAGAGTGATGGAAAATCTG